>PVIA01008128.1:0-75289 GCA_004024845.1 Tonatia bakeri
CTCCCTTCCTCCCTTTCTTTCTTTCTTTCTTTCTTTCTTTCTTTCTTTCTTTCTTTCTTTCTTTCTTTCTTTCTTTCTTTCTTGTTTTGGCTAATTGCTCTGGCTAGGACTCCCATTACTATGTGGAAAAGAAGTGGGGAGAGTGGGTGTCCTTTCCTTATTCTTGATCTTGGAGGAAACATTTTCAGTTTTTCACCATTGAGTATGATGTTAGCTGGGGGCTTGTCATATGTGGTCTTTATTATGTTTAGACAGTTTTCTTCTGCTCCGAGTTTGTTGAGAGTTTCGTCATGAAATAGTGTTATATTTGGCAAAGTTGTTATTATGAAACTATTGAGATGATCTTGTGTTTTATCCTTTATTTTGTTAACAAGGTGTATTGCATTAATGGATTTTCATATGTTGAACCATTCTTGCACCCCAGGAGTAAATGCCATTTGCTCACGGTATAGGATCCTTTAACGTGCTGTTAGGTTTGGTTTGCTGGTGTTTTGTTGAGGATTTTTTGCATCAACGTATATTAGAAATATTGGCCTGTAATTTTCTTTTCTTGAAGGGGTGTGTTGTGTTTCGTTTTCATTTGTATCAGGGCATTTTCTAATTTTCTTTTGATTTTTTTCTTTAACACAGTGGTTGTTCAAGAGTTGTTCAATTTCCAGGCACAACTGTACTTGAACAACAGTTTTTAAAAAGGGGGGGGAAAGAGTTGCTTAATTTCCACATATTTGTGTACTTTCCAGTTTTCCTTCTGCTGTCGAGTTCTAGTTTTATTCCATTGTGGTCAAAAAAATATTTGACATGATTTTTTTAACGATTTTATGTACTTATTTTTAGAGAGAGTGAAAGGGAGAAAGAGAGGGAGAGAAACATCAATGACTGGTTGTCTCTCACACACCCCCACTGGAAACCTGGCCCACAACCCAGTCATGTACCCTGACTGGGAATCGAACCAGCGACCTTTGGTTCACAGGCCAGCCCTCAATCCACTGAGCCACACCAGCCAGGGCTGGTATGATTTTAATCTTCTTAAATTTGTTAAGACTTTGTGACCTCACTTTGTGATCTATGCTGGGCAGGATGGAAGCTGCTTCTCATCCCAAGCTTCATGCTCCAAATCTCACTGTGGAATCTGGCTGAAGCTAGTCCCCACAGGGACCACATCCTTGCTTAACTTTTATACTCCCCTGTTGTATCCTGTTCTCTGTCCTGAACACCTTCCTTCAGTAAAGCTCCTGTGCCTGCATTTCTTGCTCAGACTGTGTCTAGGGAACCTGACCTAAGGTAAGAAGAAAACTGACAATGCAGTAGATGGAGAACAGAGGCAGGGAAAAATCAATGAGTAAACAAACACCCTGGGTCTCCTCCATCCCTGCCTTCCCAGTCCAAGAAGCCCAATTCTGTTCTCTCATAGGAAAATGGGCGGGTGAGTAAATGAATGACATCACTGAGACTTTCTAGCTGGGGACACAGCTAACTTAGATGAAACATGTCCCACACTATAACAGAATGCATTACAATGACCTTTGAGAAGGAAGTCATTTTTTCCCACTGGGGTGTGTCTATTCGCCCCACTCTCACCCCCCAATATTCTCAGGCACAGAGAAGCAGGCACATGCTGCTTTGCTCATCAAATCCTTCCCATTCCGTGTCCTGGTTATAATACTTCTCTGGGACGTTATATGCTTTTCTGAATCCCCGGCCCCAAGCAGAGGGCCTGGCACCAGTGAATACAGCAGATCCTCAAATAACATAGATTTGTTCAATGTGGTTTTGTTACACTGGTGGAAAAAAAGAAAAGCAACCACAGTCACTGTCTGTGTGGGTTTTCTCTGGGGCCCCCCGGTTTCCTCCTGCATCCCAAAGATGTGCCTGTGAAGGGAACTGGCCTGTCCGTGTTGTCCCAGTCTGAGTGAGTGCAGCGTGGGTAAGAGGGCGCCCTGCAATGAAAGGGCCGAAGGGCGTCCTGTTGAGGTGGGTCCCACCCTGTGCCCTGAGGTTGGGGGAGAGGTGCCAGCCATCTGACCCCGCACTGGAATAAGTGGGTTGGGAAAGAATGATCTTATTTGTTTTTATTAATCTTTTTTATGTGTATGTAGAGTTCACATTTTCCCCCAATGTTTAATATTAGAAGTGTTTTGGGGGTGTTTGTTTGGAAGTTTGGTGATGTTTTTGTGACCAGAAATATGCTGTAGTAACTAAATTCTTATTTATACCATTTAGCCTGTGGTAAAATTGGTTTCATTATTCGTGGCTTCCCTTGAATCACACTTTCCAAGAACCTGTGGGGAGATGTTAAGGGAGGACTTAGTGTATTCTGTCAACAGTTACTGAGTGAATGTGAGAAGGTGGGAGAGTGTGGAAAGGGTAGGAGGAGAATACCAGGAGGGAGGAATAAGACTTCGCTCTGACCTGCTTAGAAAAGGGGTTCTTGGGAGCCAGGGCACTGAGCGGTTGGCAACGAGAACCGTTTGAAAAGCTCCCAGGCCTGTCAGACTTTCCGGTCCCTGCCCCAGCCCAGGGGCGGTGGCCTCTGGAGGGCGCAGGACAGACCGAACAGCCGTCCAACAAGCTGATTGGGAGAACGCGTTCAGGCACGGCACCCAGCGGGGTTTTCCTTCTGGGGATAAGGACTGCCCCGCTGCTGCTGCAATCCTGTCCCGCGGAGCGCGAGCGGGCAACGGGGCACAAGGGAGCGCGGGGAGCGCGGGCGCCGGAGGGAGGGAGGCTCAGGGACTCAGACTTCTGCCCTGGCGGAAGGCACCGATTAGCCGGAGTGGTCTTCCTGGAACTGTGCGCGGGACGTCTAGACTGGACGCCTTCGGGCGGGACAAGGGTGAGTCTGGGGGTCGTCCTGGGGCGCGGTCCCCGAAGGCGCGAGGGCAGAGGGCTTCGGTTGGATCCCCGGACTAGGAGGGGAGATGTGGTGGGGGGGGGCGGGGGGGCGGAGCCTGTTGCGGGTGATGGAGTGGTGACCCACTGTTCGATTTTCTTGAAATCGGGACCGAGTTGGTTTCATTTCCTCCGCAATGGTGGTGGAGCTGCTCGGGTCTCTGACTGCCTTCTGCCAAAGAAGACGTGGAATGGGGTGGCGATGGGGTGGTGGTTGGAGGGGCCTCGGAACCCGCCCAGAGCTGTCCAGGAAACCCGAGACAGACGAACTTCAGGTTGTTTGTGGGGTAAATTGCCGAGGTAGATGATTCCAGAACTTAATAATTCCCTCTTCCTATTCTGGGATCCATTTTAGGCACAAGGAGAAAGAGTACTGTCTCATCAAAGAAGGGGTGCCTGATGCTTTTTCCTTTTTTTTTTTTTAGGAGAAGAGGAAATGATATTAGATTACTGTTTTCTAGGGAATTTTTAGAGGACGTTTATTAAAGCTGGGGACAGTGAAACAAGGACAGGCTTGGCATAGAAGAAGCTACAGGAGAGGAACTAGGTGGGGAAATGAGCCTAGGCTGGCCGCTTTGGCTAAGCAGTCAGAGAAAAGGGGGACTTGGGGGCAGGGGCAGCGGGTTAGCCCCGAGGAGCCGCTGCTGCCCAGCGCTCCCTGGCTGCAAGCCTCGTGGGGACCCTTAGGGTTTAGGAGATGCCCACCTGTGGAGGAAAGAGGAAGGAAGGGGAAGGAGCAGCCATGTTTGTGGGAAGAAGGGTGGCAGATTCTTTATGGATATATAGTTATAGTACCATTTAAAGATTTTTCACCTTTAAAAATAGTACCTTTTTTTTCCTCCTTGTTGGCAGCCTTACATACTATATATAACACGGCAATGAACATCTTAGTATCCATCTAGCTATGCATATTCAAGCTTTTCTACAGCATAAGTTCCTGGAAATCCACATTGTTGAGTCAAAATATATATGTATTTATAGTCCCTTTTATCCTTTTGATATCTTTATCAGTACTTAATAAGCCCTAAACAATTTCTGTTACTACACTTTTTTATATATTTTAATCTTATAGGTAAGCCCTCTATTTATTTATTTTTAAATCCTGGCTATCCCTACTAATTTCCTCTTTGAAATTAACTTTAAGGTCACTTAGTTTCAATACCAAAATACATCATTGGGAGTTCTATTGGAATTGCATTAAGTTGGGTTTAAATTTGAGGAGGATTGTCAGGGTTGTCATTTTTAATCTTCCCAGCCAGAAATATAACAGTTCTCTTCATTTCTTCAAGCTTTGTTTTGTGTGGTTTTCTTCATACTGCATCATCACTTTTCCTGTAAATTTATTGTTTTAAATGGTCACTTTTATGAGTGAAGTGTTTTCCCCGTTATCTTTTCTGATTAGTTATTGCTGAGATGTAGATTTTCGATGAAGCCGGTAGTAGGGTAATTGGAGCCTGAAGCTGTGAGGCTGAACGCCACGACATTCCTTGAACCACACTCTCACATCTGCTTTTGTCTCCAGTGGGCCAGAGAAAAGTGTAAAAGCCCATCCATTGCCCTCATGGGTCCCAAGAAATGGCCTGGAAGGCATCTGCTTAGCAACTGGGAATAACTGGGTAGCCGAGATCCACTGAGTCTTTTTGGTTATGCCTTAGTACCTGTTACTCCCCTTGCCAGATCCGTATAACTTTAAGGCAAGAAAAACAAAAGTATCAACTGGTCGCTTAGTTGGTTTCACTTCTGCTAGTTTCTTATGCATGCTTTAACGCTAGATTTGAGTTTCCGGCTAATTTCATCATCCAAACTGTTGTCTGATCTGTAAAATGGTGATGATAGGTGTCCCACCTACTTCACTGAGCTGTTGTGATGAACTCTGTGTAAAAGTACTTTGGAAACTGTTTCCATGGTCTTGTGCTTATTTATATGCAACTTCCCTGAGCCTCAGTATCTCCACCTATAGACAGTGAGCTCATGGTTCCAAAGCACTTAGCATATAGTGAGTAGAGAGATGTGTGGTCATTGTCATTATCATCATTCATTACTGAACCCAGTTGCCTTTAGTTACAGGTACTACTTTAGCACTAAAGATACAACAGGTATTATTGTAGCAAATATAATTCAAACTGGCTTAATAATAAGGAAGGTTTCTGGTTCATGAAACATCTAATTGAGAAATGGGGTAGACTTCACAGTTGGTTCAAACCAGTGGCTGAGTGTTGCCAAGGACTCCGATCCCACCCTTTTCTTTGTGTCCTGTCATTTGTAGGTTGCCTCTTTTTTTTTATTTTAATCATTGTTCAAGTACAGTTTTCTCCCCTTTACTCCAAATCCAGCCCACCCACTCCTCCCTCCCAACTTCCCTCCCATCACCACCCTCCCCCTAGTTTTTATCCATGTGTCTTTTAACTTTGTTCCTGTAAACCCTTCCCCTTTTCCCCTGAAATTCCCTCGCCTCTCTCCTCTGGTCACTTTCTGCCTGTCCTCTATTACAGTGTCTTTGACTATATTTTGCTTGTTTCTTTGTTTTGTTGTTTAGGTTCCTGTTAAAGGTGAGATCATATGGTATTTATCTTTCACTGCCTGGCTTATTTCGCTTAACATAATGCTTTCCAGTTGCATCCATGCTGTTTGTAGGTTGCCTCTTCCCGAGGCTTTAGGATTGGGGCCCCATGCTTTCTCAGTTACACTCAGATAATAGAGTTAGAGGAGCTGGCTTCTGGGCCACCTTGGGGGATCCAGGAATCTCCCCAGCAAACATTCCCCTCCACTCAAGTGAGCCCAGGTGCCCAGTGTTGAATCGATCACTGCGACAGGCCATTAGGAATTGTCTGATGGTTAGATCGAGTTTCCTCAATACCTGCACTATTGACATTTTGGGCTGGATAATTCTCTGTTGTGGAGGGCCTGTCCAATGCATCACAGCACCCCGACACCTACCCAGGATATGTAAAGAGCACCCATCTCCCAGTTGTGGTGATCAGAAATGTCTCCACACATGGCAGAAATCCCCTGGAGGGCAAAATCACCTTCACTGGAGAACTGCTGGCTTAGATATATCAACTTTAACCCCTAGAACCAGGGATGGGGCCAGCTCCCTTCAAACACATTACTGAATGGAAGAGAAGCAGACAGTTACTTAAGATCTAGGAGTTATAGGAAACAGAGAAGAAGTGGGTGCTGCGAAGGCAACACAGATGTCCACCATGATTCCTCTGGGCCTGGACATTACCCGAGTCAGTGCAGATGCCTCCGAGGGGGGCAGCATTCACAACATGAAGTCTTACCAATGCCGGGGCCAATGGGGAGGCTAATTTACAACTTGCTAAAAACACAACAGAGAGAGTGGGAGGCCAGAACGAGGGAGACGGGGATGCTCAAGCATTGGGAAAGAGATAGAAAGGAAAAGTGGAGACCAACAGAAGCCAACTTCTAGTACAATCCTGAATGTCCTTGGCCACAGTTGCAAATGGGGTCTTCATGGGCAGTATCCTGGGGGTAGTCATGTTTTATTTGACCCACACAGTGTTGGACTATGCAGTTTTCAAAAGCATTTTTTTGACTTGGTTGCAAGATTTTAAATCAAGAGCTTTGCCGTAAAAATCCAGATTTCCGACTACTCTTTTAAAACTGGAAGATCTTCCACCACTAGGCCCTTTATCTTTGCCGAGCGATTCTGGCCTTCTTCAGACAGGCCCTGAGCTTTCCAACCCACCATGCTGTGGTCACCCCTATACCTTAGGAGGATAATTTGTTAGAATAGGCTAAACGGATATAACAAATAGACCCCAAGATATAATGGCTCAAGTACAATAGAAGCTTATTTTTTGTTCACTTAACAGTCCATGGTAGATGGCCCAGGTCTGTGAGCAGCCTTCCGCCAAGTGATGATTCAGGGATCCAGGATTCTGCCTTCTGGAGGTTCCACCTTCCTTCTTGGGGCTTTACCCCCGCCCCCAGGGCTGTGTCATCCAATGCATCCAGCTGATAGTGTGAGGGGAGACAAACCTGCCTCACCTCAAAGTAGTACATAACATATTAACCACACCCCATTGGTGAGAACTAGTCACATGGCCACAATAGGCCTCAAGGAAGGCTGGGAGATACGGTCCTAGGTGGGCTGACTTTTCAGCCACACTGTTAGTATGGCAGGGCAGAACAGATTTTGGTGGACAGCAAACCATCTCTGCTTTACATGAAATCGTGGGGAGACCTCTTCAGCCATTCCAGTCACAGACACTCTTGAGTCCAGTGGTAAACATGCAGGAGATTCTGAGGCTTTAACAAATTCCATCAGTTTCTTCCAGGTATGGATAAATTGGGGGCTGTCATCTCCTTAGGCCAGTGTGTGTACAAGCAATGTGAAATGATGCAGCACTGCAAGGGACAGTGCCAGCGTCTAAAGAACCGGATCCAAGGCCTGCTGCAGCCTCTGCAAGAGCTCCAGGACCGAGACAGGAACCTGCCTGACGTGATCACCACTGCCCTGAACAAATTCCAGGCTGTCCTAGAGAAAGCTAAGAAGCAGATAAATAATTTTAGCAGTAAATCCAATGTCGTTAAGTTTGTAACTGCAGGGAAGGGCAAAGTACTCTTTAAAGAAATAAATGAAGAATTGAATGATGTCCACAAGGAGCTCTCACTGGGACTTCAGGTGTATCAGTTGGTGCCTACTCCAAGCATCAGCCAAGGAGCGAGCTGGGAGCAGGAAGATGAGCGGGATGCAGAGGAAGATTGGGGAGTCCTCCAAAGCCTAAGTGGTAAGGTTTATTTTTGGACATTTTAGTCCCATTTTTTTCCTTCCTTTTTAAAAAAAAAATCATTTACTTATTTTCAGGGAGAGAGGAAAGGAAGGAGAAAGAGAGGGAGAGAAACATTGCTGAGCAAGAGAAACATCATCTATTGGTTGCTTTTCGCACTCCCAAACTGGGGGCCTGGCCTTCAACCCAGGCATGTGCTCTGACAGGGAATCAAACAGGTGACCCTTCAGTTCACAGGCTGGCGCTCAATCCACTGAGCCACACCAGCCAGAGCTAGTCTTGTTCTGATTTACCGGAGGAGCAGGAAGGTTGAAGAAGTTTGAGCGAGTGTTTATTCATGTGACTCAGAACTAACAGCCCTGGGCCCAGATATGGTGGGGGCCAGAGTGGGGGAGTGGGGAGGGTGTTGACACTAATAAGTCTTCTTTGCCTCTCTATTCTCTCTGTGATGTGACACCTGGAGTTCCAGGAGCTAATTCCTTCCAGCCTTAGTTTATCCAGGACCTTCTGTTAATATGTAAATTACCCAGGGGAGAGAATGAACTAATTAACTAAGCAAACATGAATTGAGTACAGTCATGTGCTACTTAATGGTGGAGATACATTCTAAGAAATGTGCCATTAGCCCTGGCTGGCGTAGCTCAATGGATTGAGCACGGGCTGCGAACCAAAGCATCGCAGGTTCAGTTCCCAGTCAGGGCACATGACTGGGTTGCAGGCCACAGCCCCCAGCAACCACACATTCATGTTTCTCTTTCTCTCTCTTTCTCCCTCCCTTCCCTCTCTAAAAATAAAATCTTAAAAGAAATGTGCCATTAGGAGATTTCGTTGATGTGTGAACATTGGAGTGCACTTACACAATCCCAGATGGTCTAGCCTGCTGCACACCTGGGCTGCATGGGACAGCCTACTGCTCCAAGGACACAGGCTGTACAGCATGCCACTGCACAAGCCAACACAAGATGAAGTCAAGCACAGGGGAATAGGATGCAATCAAGAGACACAGTAAACACAAGATACAGGAAGTTACTACTGGCATAATATGGCATGCTGATTTACAATAAACTTTTTTATAAGTAGAAAGAGTACACTCTAAAATAATGATAAAAAGTATAGTATAGTCCTGGCTGGTGTGGCTCAGTGGAGTGGGTGCCAGCCTGTGCACCAAGGGGTTGCCAGTTCAATTCCCAGTCAGGGCACATGCCTGGGTTGCAGGCCAGGTCCCCGGTAGGGGGCGCACAAGAGGCAACTACACATTGATGTTTCTGTCCCTCTCTTTCTCCCTGCCTTCCCCTCTGTCTAAAACTAAATAAAATTTGTTTTAAAAGTATAGTACAGTAAATACATAAACCAAAGCCTAGTCATTTATTATCAAGTATTATATACTGTACATGGTTGTATGTGCTGTACTTTCATACGACTGGCAACACAGTGGGTTTGCTCAAACCAGCATCACCACAAACACGTAAGCAGTGTGCTGTGCTGCAACATCACTAGGCCACAGTAATTTTTCAGCTCCATTATAATCTTATGGACCACCATGGTTATATGCAGTCCATTGCTGACCAAAACGTTGTTATGAGGCATGTGACTATGTCTGCCATATGCCGGGTACTGTTCTAAGTGTCTGAGACACAGCTTAGAGCAAAGTGGACAAGATCTTGGCCTTCGTGGGACATGCAGTCTACATCTAGCAGACTCAGTAAGTCATTTTATCTAGCAGCAATGTAAGTCATAAGCAGGGCAATGAAATGGAAGGTGACCCCGGGTGCAGATTGTGTGTTCAGGGAAAGCCTCTCTGACTGGGTGACATTGGAATGAACACCTTGAATGATAGAAGAAGCAAGCCGTATGAAGATGAGGGAAGGGAACCTTCTCAGCAGAGAAAATGGGATGCAAAGGCCCTGAGATGGGAATCAATATGGCAAGTGCCAGGAACAGCTGGAAGGCCAGGATGGCTTTGCTGTGGTGGGCATGGAAGAGGGAGCAGTACGAGATGAACGAGGCCAGGAGATACAGGAGCGAGGTCACGCAGGGCCATGAAGGCATGCTGAGAAATTTAGATCTTGTTCTAAGAGTCATAGGAAGCCAGTGAAGGAAGGCCCTTAAACGTGGGCCTGCCATGATTTGATTTATATTGAAGGAGCATCACATGGGCTGTCTTGTGCCAATGGACTGCAGTGTTACCTATTAGTTCCCGCACTACTACTGCATAACAAAGCATCCTAAAACCCAGAGGCTTAAAACAATAGTCATTAATTCTCCTGCTCACAAATTGGCCCGTTGGGGTTCTCCCAATATCAGGTAGGCTTGACTCCAGGCCGCAGGTCTAATTTGAGTCTGTTTAATTGTATTTCATTCTGGAGCCAAGGCTATAGGAGCAGTGAGTACCTGGAGAATGTTCTTCTTGAGGCAGAAGTGCAAGAAGGCAAGCCCAGCAGTGCCAGCACCTTTCAAGTTTCTACTTGTATGCTCTCGTATTCAAAGCAAATGATATAGCCAAGCCCAATGTGAAGGGGCAGGGAAGTACAGTGGGCCCATTATGAAGTTGTGGCTTGGGTATGGATATATAATACTACCACATAGGAGTGAGGAATTGGGACCAATAACTCAACATACCCCAGGGGACAAGAGTAGAAGTGTGAGCCCAATTAGAAGACCAGTTTGACAGCAATGGCTTGAACTAGAGTGGCCCTTGAACTAGGTGGCTTAGTGGAAGACAAGACTCTAAGGAGATGGAACATGGGCTAGGTTGGAGTAGGCGGTGACAGTGGAGCCAGGGCCATCGGAGGAGGGAACAGAGTGGAAGGATGGAAAAAACGTGGTCTCTTTACCCCTTTGTAGATCCTTGTGTTGTGAATTCTAAACTCTTCCCTTTTGCAAGGATCGTGGGTAGAGAGAGAAGAGGTGAGGAGAGGGTGAAGGACATTTGAATGAACCCTCTGGGCACTGGAGCCCAGCAGAATAACAGTTCTGCCACCTTGATGTGGAGAGTCGTCCATCCCCAGTCAGGTCAGCAGGAGACACTCCAATAGGACAAACTGGGTCTGGAGGAGACCTGCGGGCAAAATGGGTCCTTTTTGGGACTGGGGAAAGTAAGACACCTGGAATCCCCCAACCAAACACCCAACAGGGAGAAAGAGAATCAGGGGTTGCAGGTGGGGTGTGTGTGCAGAGGCGGACCCAGCTGAAAGGCAGGAGTGGCCGCCAGCCTTCCTGACCTTCAGCACTTATTGGCCCGCTTCTTGGTGGAGGTGGGAGGCATGTTGGTGTCGACAACTTAGAAAACAGGATTTACTTTCTGTTCTTGCTTTTCAGTTTTTAAGAAACATTTTAATTGAGGAATACATTAACATAGTACAAGAGGTACAAACAGGGCCCAGCATGAGAAGTAAATGCCCCTGTCACCCTTGACCCTAACACCCTTGACCTCAAGGGGCCTGTTTCCTTCCCAGACACAATCTCCCCCACCAGTTTCCTGACTAGCCTTCCAGATACTGAAGTATGTAGATTTTGTTGTCACTGTTACACAGTCAGCAGCATCCTAAGCACACTGTTCTGCTTCTTGCTTTTCTCTTTAAATCTTGAATACTCTTCCATATAAATTCCATAGGGTTGTCGAGTATTCCTTGGTACACGTGGACCAGATATATTTAAGCAGCTCTCTATTGATGGACATTTAAGTTGTATCCAATTTTTCCCAATTGTAAATAGTCCTGCCTTAAGCATCTTTGAATACATTTCAGAATATCTTTAGGAACATTTCCTATAAGCAGATCGAATTGCTGTGTCAAAAAGTATAGGCATTTTAAATTTTGAGAGAGATTGCCAGTTATTCTCTACAGAGGTTAAGAAAGAGGTTGTCTTCCCTACCATAGTGTATGAGATTGGATATTTCTCCACACTTCTCTCCATCAGAGACTTTCCCAGTTTTAGCACTGAAGGTCCCATGTCCTCAGAACTCCTCAGCACAGGAAAACAGGGATAGTTGACCACCCTATATAGTGTTTTTATCAAACTTTAAATGTATTTCTGAATATGTAAATAAGAATAGCCCTGGCTGGTATGTCTCGGTGGATTAAGCACTGGCCTGTAAGTTGAAAGGTCGCTGGTTCGATTCCCAGTCAGGGCACATGCCTGGGTTGTGGGCCAGGTCCCCAGGTGAGAGTGTGCGAGTGGCAACCGATTGATGTGTTGTTTCCCTCTCTTTCTCCCTCCTTTCCCCTTGCTCTAAAATAAATAAATAAATAAATAAATAATCTTTAAATAACAATAGATTAGATTATACTGTGGTTTCAAAAACTCAGTGTCTTAAAGAAAGAACAGTTTATTTACTAGTCAGGCAAGGTCCAGGAGACTCTCCAAGGTAACTGTCCTTCCCAGGAATTCGCAATATCACAGCACTTTTATGTTGACACAAGCTTCCGTGACATTTCTTTCACTTCACTTCTGGGCCAAAGCGGGTCACAAGGCCGTGCTTCAAGGCACTTACTGTGTGCTTAGAAGTAGAAATCTGAATATTCATGAGCTGTAGTGGTAATTCCTACTACAATGAATGTGATAGGTAAAAAAAAGCGGGGGTGGGGAATCTCGCTATGCTTTTAATGAGCATTTCTGAGTATTTGCTACTCTTTTTTCCTGCAGGAAGTGAAAGTATTGAAGCTTCAATGAAAAAATTGGAAATCGATGTGGATACAATCTTTGAGAATAAAAAGAAAAAATTGATGGAGACCATTAGGCGTTGTGAGTTATCTTGTGCCCTGCCACTTCTGACTGTCCCCAGACCAGAAGTCATTTGTTTACTAGGAATCCAGCCTGCCCCCACCCCCATCTGTGCCCATTTTCTGGGCTGGATGGCTGGAGACAGCCCATGGCTTTGAGGTGTGCTCATGACTAGCCCAGGCTTCTGTCTATGGAGTAGCATTTGAAGGGAACTTCTTGACCAGCGAGGTATCTTCCAGCACCTCCATGTGTGCTGACAACTTCCTCTAGTAGCCTCAAAGCTTCATTTGCTGAATTTCCAAGAACAAATTCAAATCAGATTTAAAATACTTCATCACTCTGTATCTGACAGATGTGTATCTGCTTCATGCCAGAGCCTTGTGCCTAGAGAATAGCAAGATGCAGAGAAAGACCCTCCCTTTCAGAAGCTCACAGCCACAGGGCAGAGGAAAGGAGAGGAAAGACAGACATGTGAACACATACGAGCAGTGGAATTACTGAGCTTGAAGTGCATATTCAATTAGAATTGAAATGACTAGACACAATGCTAAATGTTCAAGTGCCAAGTCCAAGTGGCAGTAGGAGTAAAAACTCCAAAGTGAGAGAGTTGGATTGAGATGGGGGTTTAGGCTGGAGAGACAGGATTTGAGGAGGAGGGAAAGGAAGCGCATGACAGAGTTTCGGTAACCGTCCAGGGCCTCTCCTGATCGCTCAGAGGCACCGGAACCTCTCCCCTGGACGAGTCAGTCAGAAGCTCCACGGTTGCTCCAGGCCAGCTGCGCTTCAGGGCACCGAGCTTCCCCCCACACGTTCACTGAGACACCTCGTCCTGCAGGACGCCTTCCTCAGCTCATTGGCTCTTTGTTTCCTTCATTTGTGTGGTCAGACTTACAGAAATGGGTAGAGAAGATCCCGGAATATCAAACCAAGGAGATTAAGAAGGAAGAGATTTCGGAACTCGATGAGATCCCACTAAGGGAAAATGAATTCAGCAAAGTTTTTAAAGGAAAATACTACCAATCTTCAGTGGCCATAAAAGTATTCAAAAACATCCAGGCCAGAAACATTGGGTAAGTCGTTTTGCATAGTTCTCTTGTGGATCATTCCACTTCCTCCCTGGAACTCTCCAAGGAGAGAGGCGCACTGTCTCCATTTTCAGGTGGAACCTGTGCCCCAAGGGGTTACATGACTTGCCCTCTACTCTTAAGGAGCAGAGCCCAGACTTAAATGCATGTCTTCCTTCAGTTCCACATGCTTCTCTTTTATCCATGAATTTAGTTATTTTAAAAAATGATTCTATTCCTCAGTACTCCATCCCCTCCACAGACAATAAAGTATGTTTGTTTGCATGTGTTTTTGTAAAATGTATGTTATTATATGTGCATGAATTTTTAACTTTCACCAGTGGTAGTGTTATAAGTCTGTGGCCTACTATTCTTACCTTTTTCACTCAGCATCATGGAACATGTATTATATTTGTAGCCCTTTCCTCCTTATGTAGATCCACATTTTACCTATTTTTCCAATGATGGAAACTAACCGATTTCTAACTTTCTCCTACTAAAAATAATACTGCTATAAGTAGTACCCTTTTATGGACCTGTATAAGCATTTCTTCGGCTGTGTTGTCAGGAGAGAAACCAATGGATCACATGGCTCGTGTATATGAAACTGGCTGAGTGCTTCCAGGTCAGTCTTCAGGATGGGCGGTACAGGCCCATGGTCCCTCCAGTAGCAAGTGAGAGCTCCATGGTCACATGTCTCCATGTACCCTTGGTATTAGCCAGCTTTCTAATTTTGGCCATCCTTATGGTTATAAAGTAACATCTTATAGTTATTTTAATTTGTATTTCTGTTTACTAATGAATTTGAACATTTATTCATATGTCTTAACTATTTGGGCTTCTACTTCTCCGTATTGCCTGTTCATATCCTCTGCCCTTCTTTCTGTCACAGTTGCCATTTTTATCTTGTCAGTTTGTAGAAGATCCTCATATATTGTGTAAATTAATCATTTATAAGCTTTAGATATTGCAAAGGCCATCATATTCTCTATACTTTAATTTTGTCAGTGGTGTCCGTCAACAGACATCTTAAATTTTGATGCTATCAGTTCAATCAAAGTTTTTTTAATTTGTGTTCTTGAGGTGCCCTTCCCCACCCCCAGGTGTTCTAGATTCTTCTGTGAACTTTGTAGTTTTATATTTCCCATTTAGGCTTTCATCCTCCTGGAATCGCCTTTGTATGTCCTCTTACATAGGGCCTAGTTTCAATTCAGTCTGCACAGGGAGTCCATTTTCTCTACGCCGTCTAGGAAATGTTCTGCATTGATTTCTGGTGCCACATTTACTGTTTGTTAAGTTTCTGTTTAGACACGGATCTGGCTCTGACCTCTATTTTATTCCACTGGTCACTTTGTCTTTGCGCTGATAACCCTGTGTTTTGTTCTGTTTTGTTTTATTTTGACTTTGTAGTAATTTTCATTATCTAGTACTCCTCTTGACTCTTCTTTCTCAGGTTGACTAAGTTAAATAAATAACACATTCATTCCTCAATGTACACATTGAAATTTTGATTAGGATACTATTTTTAAACAACTTTATTGAAGTATCATTTACATACCATAAGATTCACCCATTTAAAGTGTATAATTTAATGGCTTTTAATATATTGCCATAAAGTGAGTTTAGAACATTTTTGTCATCCCAGAAAGAAACCCTATACCCATTAGCAGTCACTCCCCTTATATTCTCACCCCCATCACCTCTGGCCCTAGACAACTACTAACCTGCTTTCCATCTCTGTGGATTTGCTTGTTCTTTTTTTAAATAATTTTTTTAGAAGCCCTGGCTGAAGTAGCTCAGTGGATTGAGTGCAGGCTGCGAACCAAAGCATCGCAGGTTCGATTCCCAGTCAGGGCACATGCCTGGGTTGCAGGCCACGGCCCCCAGCAACCGCACATTGATGTTTCTCTCTCTCTCCCTCCCTTCCCTCTCTAAAAATAAACAAAATCTTTTAAAAAAGAGTTTGTTAATAATATTTTTAAATATTTTATTATTATTTATTTTTAGAGGGGGGAAGAGAAAGAGAAAGAGAGGGAGAGAAACATTGATATGTAAGAGAAACATCGTAACCCAGGCATGCGCCCCAACTGGCGACCTGTCAGTTTGCAGGCTGACACTCAGTCCCCTGAGCCACACCAGTCAGGGCTGGATTTGCTTGTTCTTGATATTTCATATAAATGGAATAATATGGTATGTGACCTTTTGTGTCTAGCTCCTTTCACCTAGCATGATATTTTCAAGGTAAATCTATGTTGCAGCATGTACAATACATGCTAATTCTGCCACTAAACATCTGAGGGGTTCCACACTCTGCCATCAATGGCCAAGCTCATCGCAGCACCAGTCCTCACCCCAGGAGACACTGCCTACCCCTCAGGTCCCACACGCACACGGGTGGTCCCTACACTAAATGTTCTCCGAGGGACCTTCTGGTCCTGGAATCCTAATTGTCCTTTTTATCCCCACAGAGCAGTGAGGGACACCTTCAATAATGAGATCAGAACCATGAAGAAGTTTGATTCTCCTAACATCCTGCGTATATTTGGGATTTGCATTGATGAAACAGGTAAGGAGTGCTTCTGGGTTTGGTCCTTCTTTTGTGGTCTCATATATCTTCCATGTTAGAATGCATTGCATTTTTAAAGAACAGCTGAAAGAGTGGAATTTACATGGTGTTGTTATTATCGGTGTTAATTTTTTTATATCCCATGATGTAGGTTCCTATCTCCTTCCAGAAAAGAAGGGCTTGAATTTGGCTTCAGCCCAAGGGCTGGTTTGCACTAATGGGGCCACATCTTTTCCTACCAGTCCACTGGCAACCCAGGGGGTCTTATTCAGATGCTGGCCTGAGTGATGGGTGCATTTTGTTGCAATAAAACGTTATAAAGCTGACTGACCAGAAAAACGAGTCTACCCTTGATCATCATTAGTGTAGATGAAACCTAAAAACTCAATTGATCTGCCCCTTTACCAAGAAACTCATGCATCAGGTTCCTTTTAATCTTTATTTTTTAATGTGGCTGCGTTCTGTCTCATAGCATGGCCTCTCCTGTGGGTTATGTTTTGTTGTTCTTGCCTATAGAGGGGACGCAGCAACTCCTGTCTTATCCCTTCTAGAAGTTTCTCCACAGCCTCAGGGGACTAAAGGAAAACTTCCAGTGATGTTTGTCATCCTGGCTGGTAGCTGAGATGACTAACCCATTCTTTGTGTGTGGGTTCTTATATCTCAGGCCCATGACCTGGGACCTGTGCTCCGGTCTGACCTCCCCTCCCTGGCCCTGGTGGTATGTGCATCATTCATTCCTTCCACACACACTTACGAAGCTCTCTGTGAGCGCTGTGTGAACAAAACAGATCCTGCCTTCTGGGGGCTTACGCCTGAGTCGGGGAGACATGACAGATAACTAAGAGAAATGTATAATCACAACGTGCCAAAGATGACAAAGAAGAGGTGTGGGAACTCTGTGGGTGTTGGACCCATTCAATGAGGTCAAGACGCAGACTGTGTGAGAGGCAGGTGGAAGGTGGGAGAGAAACAGTGCAGAGCTGAGTCTGTCTCTGCAGAGACGGGGAGATGGATGCAGAGGAAGGGCCTCTCAGTGGGGCTGATCTTCTTTCCTTCAGTGACCCCACCTCAACTTTCCATTGTCATGGAGTACTGTGAGCTTGGGACCCTGAGGGAGCTGCTGGACCAGGAAAAGGACCTCAGTTTTGCTCAGCGCATCGTCCTGATTGTGGGAGCAGCCAGAGGCTTATACAGGTACCATGTGGGTTGAAAGCTGCCAGGATGAAGAGAGTGAGTCTGCCTCCCCCACTGATAGTCCCAGAGATGGTGAGAGAACAGGCCAGAAGCCGCAGGTAGTCTCCACTTCCTTACGTTGTGTTGTTACTTAGTCCGATTATAATACCCTAGACAGGAGGGGGAAGGGATGCTTAACCCAGTGAAGCACCGGACCACACAACTGAAGGCTGCTCTTGTGGAGTTGGACAGGTCTTACTCTTAAGTAAGGCCTCAATCACTATTGCCAAATTTAGCAAAGAGAAATACAAGATGCTCAATTAAATTTGAATTTCAGATAAGCAATAGTGATTTTTTTAAATATAAGTGTATATCCCAAATATTACATAAGACATACTTTTACTAAAATTCCAGATGACATAAACTAATTTTTAGTAGAAGCATGTCCCATGCAATTTTGGGACATACTTATGCTAAAAAAAATTCATTGATTATCAAAACTTCAAAATCAACTGGGTGTCCTTTATTTTATCTGGCAACTGACCCTACTCTTACATGCAGATTCTATGGTTTCTTCAGCCCTGGCGTCCCCACAGGTCAGGCATTCACAAGCCACTTTCATGATTTTTACCGTATCCACAATTCTGCCGTATTATTTCCTTAATAATGTCCTTAAATTAGCTGACTTAAAAAAAAAACAAAGTAAAAGAAAAGGACACTTTCTATTACTACCATAAATCCAAAACCAGAATCACCTGCCACAAATAGGTGACCATGACTGAAACTGAAACAATGTTACTAAATTCTGTCTGGATACTGCTGCCTGCCCATCTATAACTCAGACCTGCACTTTCTTTGTACAGAGGAGATTTAGAGAGATATTAAAGACACCTGATGCCAAACTGGGACTCCCTCCTTAATGTAATCTAAACTTAAAAGGAGAACAACTTTCTTACTATGTCATCTTGCATACCACATAGTCCATACTTTTGCAAATATAGCCCTAGCTATTTTATATATAGTTAATAACTAATGTTAATTAACAATTAATGTTAACTCAATTCCCTGCACTGGTGAGTTTTCTGAGAAGTAGTTTGGGGCTGCAGGGGGCGTTGTTAGCGCACCATCTAGATGGCCTCAGGTCCTTCTCAGCGGCTCTGTGCATTCCCCCCTATCTGGCTTACTTTGCTGTTTACAGCTCCCAGCTGCCATCTGCAGGGGAATGTCCATGGGCACTGGAGCCCCTTCGCCCTGGTAGATAGCTAAAAGTGTCTAGGAGTTTTGTACCCACCTGTCCCTGTCCCTGTCCCTCTCCCCCTTGTCCTGTCTGTGGACAGAGAGCTACCCATGAGGAAGTCACGGTACTGATTGGCTTCATCATCGCGGCATCGCGGGCCATGACTGTCAAGGCCCCCAGGAAGGTCTGTGCTAAGGTCACTAACACTTCACCTTTGGTTGTGTCAGGCTGCACCATTCAGAAACCCCGCAACTACACAGAAGCATCAATAGCACAAACTTCCTGGTAACCAGCAGCTACCAAGTGAAGGTGAGCATGGCCTTCAGGGGGCTCTTTGAGTTTGACTTCTGTGACCACTTGGTGCCAGGAGAGGGACACCTGTTTCCCAGAAAGGCTGTGCCTCCTTGTTTCTCTGTCTTAACCTTGGAACTGAACTCAAATGTTTCGCTGCCTGGCCAGCTTTCCATGTGACCCCCACAGGACAGACTCAATCCTGCCTGCTGTTATAATGCCTGTCTTCCCTCACCACCCACTTAGCAGGGATGGGCTAAGAGTCCTTTCCCCTTCAATGCTTGGACACCACTTCTACATTCTTCCAATATGCACCAGGGGGTCTTCTCAGGTCCAACTAGGCATTTGGACTTACAGGACTAACACAAGGCGACATTTTGCATTTGGAATCACTTAGAAGATTACTGTGCAGGAAGTAGAGCTTGCCAGCAGGGCAGCTGAGGGAGTCCCCACAGTTATCCAGGAGATATTCTCTTTGCCCTGCCCCAGATGCTAGAGAAAGACGCTCTCCTCAGATGGCTGTGGGTCCCTCTACCCCTAGAGGCCTCATGACCCACAGAAGTCAATATTATCTTATAACAACCCTTCAGGCGTATCTTCAAGTGTCCCCACGAGAGGCATTCCAGTTACAGAGGCTCCACAAGGCCCAGCATCCCTGTCAGCTCTTTATAGTCCCCATACCCACTGTCCATAAGCATTTCCAATCAGTGACCATTTTTTGTCATCAACAATATTACATAGGAGCAAGGGGACAGTCTGCCTTTATCAGGTCCCAGGGGAATGGAACTAAAAAGTCAGATTCTCATACAGAAGAGGAAGGGCTTCACTCAATGTCCACAATTTCCAAATGCTAAAAGAATATTTTCTTTGTCATCCATTGATGGCTTTCTTCCAGCCTTATGAATGTCAGGGACAGCCCTCAAAAAACAGAAGACAGGTCTTTCCTGCCTTTCGTGCCTTTCCCCCTCGCAGTGTGATATAAGTGTTCCACAAGCACCATGTCTACATCACTCATGGTCCTCGTCCTGCCTGACTATAATGTGTGCTGTTCAGCCTTTCGTCTCTGGTATCATGGTGCCAAATATCAGAGGACATCAGTGCTCAGTAGACATGTCATGGAAAGGGGATGAACCCTCTGAATGTCTCATCCTTTTCCTGACCTTGCCCCTAGATTTGCACATCTGACTGAGTTTGGGGCTGGCAACCCTCTGCACACTGGTGGTAGTAATGACAGGTGTGCATGGAGCAAGGACATCTGCTCCCATTAAATGTGCTGTTGCTTCTTTAAGAGCATGGCTTTGGCCATGCAGGATTGATGGGGGTTACTCACATTTGTCATGTAAAACCCAAAGGAACAGGCTGGCTCTTCTGTAGGGTCAGATAGAACAGAAGGAATGCTCCTATGGCATTTTTTCATCCACTTCTGAGAGATAGCAAGCCATGCGGCTCTATGCACCTCTGTCTGCCCTCACTTAGTGGTGTTGAGTCCGGATGTGAGAAAGCCCTGTGTTTAACACAGTAATCCCAGAACAACTACAACTTCCCAAATCTTTCAGGGGCTCTACAATGGTGATCTAAAGTAATCTTCATCACCCAGTTTTACAGAGAAGAAAACTCTGTGTGTTTCTTTTGGTCAGTGTACCCTAATACCATAATTTGCCGCATATAATGCGCACGTTTTTGCCCAAATTTTTGAGGGAAAAGGGAGGATGTACATTATACATGGGTAGTACTAGTTCTGTATCTATATAAATATTTTTAATTCTTTTATTTATGCTTATGTATTATAGTATAACTCTAGAAAGCAATAATGATATCCATATGCAAGGTGACACCCTGGAATATGGTTTTGTTTCTAAATATAAATACATAAATAATTGAATTAAAAAATTAAAACAAAAGATTTTTTTTTCCTGAAAGTTTGGGCCAAAAATATAGGTGTGCATTATACATGCAAAATACAGTACACTGAACCCATAATGCCTGCCGGTAGGATAGCCACGCAGAAGACTCCACTGGAAATACTTCTTGAGATTAAAAGAACATCCGATGGCAGTCACGTGCAGCACCAACCTCCCGCCCACTACCCCCAACCTGAGACCGTGTTGTTTCCTTCTATCTCATTCTGTTCACCTCTCTGCTTAGCTTTCAGGATTTGAGTTGAGCAAAACGAAGACTTCCATCAGTAGAGCAACTAAGAGAAAAGAAGCAGAAAGAATCAGTTCCTCAGCATATGTCTCACCTGAAAGACTGGAAAATGTGTATAATAAATATGACATAAAAGCTGAAATATACAGGTATGTTCTTGTTCTGGCACAGACTCTCGCTCAGATGAACAGGACAGGAAAGTCCAAGTCAAACTCCACATCCAAGGACCATCATAATCTAGTCTATTGAATGGAATTGGGTGGCAATCAGAAAGTTCTCTGGTTTCTTGAAATGGCTAAGGGGTGTGGAAAAATGGAAACACTATGATTGCTTAGTTTCTGGGTTTTCTTTCAGCTTTGGAATTGTCCTCTGGGAAATTGTCACTGGGAAGATCCCGTTTGAAGGTAACCAGCGTGAAGGCTAGCTCAGATGGTGCTGGGACAGGGCCCCTTCCCAACAGACTAGAAAAATCCCCATCAGTGCTGTCCTGGGTGCTTTGTTCTCCAACGTGGGCACTGCCTGGGCCGGTCAATGAAGTCGTTGGAAGCTCTTGTTTCTTTAGTATTCAAAGTCCCTAGGTCTGATGCCAGCCATCATCATCCAGAGGGACGTGTGAGTGCCAGAGCAATGTGTAAGCCTCCCATGCTGTTGTTTCCATGCCAGGCTGTAACTCTGAGAAGATCTACCAGCTGGTGGCTGTGGGCCGGAACCAGGAGCCACTGGGTGAAGAGTGCCCTTTGGAGTTGCAGGAGATCATTGATGATTGTCGGGCGTATGAGCCCTCCAGGCGTCCCTGTGTTAGCGGTAGGCTCCTCTCTGCTCTAAAGAACATGTGTTTCAGATTTGTGAAAGATTTCCTTTGTGGTCCACAGCAGGGGTGATTTTGCCCCTCTGGGAACATTTGGCAATGTCTAGAGATATTTTTGGTTGTCACTCCTCAGGGGAGATGGGGTAGGGTAGGGCATACTACTGGCATCTAGTAGGTAAGATGCCATTCAGCGTCCTACAGTGTGCAAGACAGCCCCCACAACAAAGAATTCTACAGCCCAAGTGTCAACAGTACAGGACTTCAGAAGCCCTGTGCTAAGGGACATTGTTTAGTCTAAAGTGGGTTGGGAAGGTAGATTACTGCCCCCCCTTTGTCTCCAGACCTCCCTCCCTCCCTTCCTTCCTGTTCTAAGTTCCCTTACAACCCAGGGTCTGCCTGGTATTAAAGAATCTAATACCTGAGACTAGTTCACACTAAGATGTGAATTTAGCCCTCCTTTTTATTTGAGTAGCTACTCGTATTTGAGAAGTTGACCAAGAAAGAGGGAACTTCGTATCACAAAGACATGAATCCAGATGGTGGTTTAGGCTCCAGCTGGACCAAAGGGAATGCAGTTTCTACCCTACTGCGCAGTGTAGAAACATCTTTGTGTTTCTAGCTTGGCCTTCAGCTCTCTTCTCTTGTCTAACTCTCTGTTTATTAATTTACAGAAATCTTAGAGAAACTGTCTAACTTTTATAAAGCTGAGGATTGAAATGGAAACTAAGGAGTCCCTGAACAAGAAGCTGGAAGTGGTGTGAGCTGGGCATCTTTCTCCCCCTAACCATTGGCATGAGTTATTTATGGGTGTGGGGAGGCGGCACTTCTCTGTCATAAATAGAAAACAGTTCCAGCCATGCAGAGCATATCCCCCTCAAATGATATTGTTAAAAATACACATCTGATAGTGACTGAGATCAATGTTTTACAAAAATGTATCTCTCTTGCCCTGACTGGTGTGGCTCAGTTAGATGGGCACCGTCCAGCAAAACAAAAGGTTGCTGGTTCAATTCCCAGTCAGGGCACATGCCTGGGTTCTGTCCCCGGCTGGGGCATGTACCAGACAACTGATTGGTGCTTCTCTCTCATATCCATGTTTCTCTCCCTCTCTCTCTTTCCCTTCCCTTCTCTTTCAAAATGAATAAAGTTCTTTTTAAAAAGTATTTCCCTCTGTATCTACACCTCTCGGCACTGTGACTTGGCACGGCTCCTCCCTTCACAAGGTGGAGTCTATCTATTCGTGAAACTAAGGTATTATTGTACATTAATTATACTTCTATTAAAGAGAAAGAAACACCCTTTCCTACAAACAAATATTTATAAATGATTGAATTATAAAACTGGGATTGGATTCAAAATAATCCAGGGGGAGGGGGAATAATTGTAAAGAAAATGGTACAATAAGATTAGCTATGAGTTGCTAACTGTTGAATCTGGATGATGGGTACATAATGGTTTATATGCTCTTCTTTTCTGAATATGCTTAAAACTTTCCACAAGTGATTTTTTTAAATGAAAACAAAGTGTAGTCTACTTCCTCACCACTTGAATCTCGGCTGGCATTGTGACTGGCTTTGTCACACCCATTAATCCACCCTAACTTTTTTATGGATTTGAAAATTCCAAGCATCAATACACTTCATTCCAAATAGTTCATTCAGCATTTATATTAAACTTAAGTTTAGTATTTGTTAATAGGAGTGTTTGGGGGATAAGCAGGTAAATTTTCATGTTGTAAAATGCACAAGAGTTTTGACAAATGCCTACACGTGAATAACCCAAACTTCAACAAGGTAATGAACATTATCTTGACGCTGGGAAGTTCTATTATGCCCATGCAATTAGTCCTTCTTCTCACTCCTGTCCCACAATTCTGATTTTTAAAAGCATTTCTGAGGTATAATTGTCACATAATAAACTACAGATGTGTAAAGTGTGTAATTTGATGTTTTGATGTACACAGCACCATAATCAAAACAATGAACATACCCATCAACTCCTAAAGTTTTCTCATGCTCCTTTATAATCACTCCCTTCCACTCCTGATTGGTCATTATGGAACAGTTCTGACTGGACAGGGCAGGTCTTGGGAACTCCCTTATACCTGGACAAGCAAACAGAGCTTAGTGCAGGAAGCTCTTCTCAGTATACAGAATTTCTATATGTGAAGCTCTTGTCAGCACATAGTAAGTCAGCTCTTATTATTTATAAAACTTGGGCCCTTGGTTGACCATGGGAATCCATCTCAGCAGGTAAATTCCTTCTCAGGATTCACATCAAATGAATAGCCTTAGGTTCCACAATTCAATAGGAAGGTTGGCATTTAAGTAATCACCCATAAAGATGTGAATTTCACCCTTAAAAGGAACACAACCAACACTTTTCCTTATAACTATATATAACTTTTGGAAGTTGAAGACAAGACTATATATTTCTAGCTTTGTTTATTCTCTTTCTCTAATGGCCATGCTTAGAATCATACTCATTATGCATTAATATACTTTCAGAACCATCTATTAAACATTCTGTATACATTTCACTAAGCAACCCTTTGTGTTGTCCAAATTCCTTTTACCAATTAATTTTTTACCTATTAATTTCCTTTTAATTACCTATTAATTTTTCATTTAAAAATTTTCAAAGAATATTCAGTATTTGACAATGTACCTATGTATCCATTAACATGGA
Organism: Tonatia bakeri; assembly: GCA_004024845.1. NCBI lineage: Eukaryota > Metazoa > Chordata > Mammalia > Chiroptera > Phyllostomidae > Tonatia > Tonatia bakeri. The sequence continues at coordinate 24,344 of PVIA01008128.1, forward strand.
AAGTCATTCAGATATATTTTAAGACTAAAACAAGATCCCATCTATATCTAAATTTAGACAGATGAAGATTTCAAACAGTTAATAATGATTTCTCTGGAGAGACATTTTTTTGCCTCTATAATTTTCTAATTAAAAAATTTTCCAATTGTTTTGCATTGAACATGTAGTACTTATGTAACAGTGAGAATCACTCAAAATGTTTTGCCCTCTACTCCATAACATACTCGTTTACAAAAAAAATTCCTTTCTCATTATACCCGTGCTAACGCTCAGTACCTATATCAAGAAAAAGAAAAAAGTACAAACGTTAATCTGGTTTTGGTGACAGTTTGGGAGGAGAAAAATACTGAAAAGTCATTGTTTGGATTAGTCACGATTTTCAACATTTTTTATGCTCTCCGCCTCTACCTACCAATTCCATTGAAAATTTGCAGCTGAGTAAATAGAATTTTGGTACTCTGGTCTGTGCCGAGGGTTAGATTTTAGCGAGATTTCATCTTTCAGGGAGATAATTGAAAAATATTTGCCGTTTAGTGATGTGACGATAGTTTAGTAGCAGGCAATTTATTGCAGTGGTTTGGGACTTAGATCGTGAAAGTAAATTCTTTTGCATGCGCTCTTCAACCTCAGGGGAGGATATAGTCTGCATCCTTTTACGGGATTCTACGAACGGGATTGTCCGGTCTCCTTTACAGGCTTTGATTTCAGGGGGCAATATTGTTAAATTATTGGATTAGCTACCAGCCTTTGGATAAAGACAGTTCCTTTACTAAACAGGAGCCACAGTTTTATTTATTCTTTTTAAAGATTTTATTTATTTATAGAAGGAGTGGAAGGGAGAAAGAGAGCAAAAGCATGGATGGATTGACTCTCTCACGCCCCCAACAGGGACCCGCCAGCGTGCCCCGATTGGGAGTCATCGGGACTTTTCGGTTCTCAGGCCAGAGTTCAATACATTGAGCCACACCAGCCAGGGCAGGAGCCAGTTTTAATAATTGCATTTTATTTTCAAAATGTACCGAGGTACTTTTTTCTTACTTCCGCAAGAAAGTTCAAATAAAGAGCGGTAAAACCCTCCCCCCGCCCTTCTGTTTGGGAGCTGAACGCTAGATGACGGACCTCTTCTTTTTACCAATTGAACGAGTTCTACTCGCGCGCGATCCCGCCTAGTCAGTTTGCGAAAGAACAACCAATGAGAGCACCGCTCTTTCAGCCAACGGCAACCCAAGGAATAAGAAGAGGCAGTACTGGTCGACGGCTGGGACTGCTACCCAATAGGAGCAAGCCGTGGCCGCGACTAAGGCGGGCAGCTTGAGCTGCTGGGGACCAGCAGTTGGAACCAGTCCTGGCACCTGAGGTCTGCTGAAGAAACGGCGTCTGGCTCGCGAGCCTGACTGTTTCTCCCGCCGCAGGTGAGGAGGGCGCTTACCTCCCCCCAGGCTTTGCGCTTCTGGCTGTAGGATAACTTCCTACAGAACTTCCCATTCTGGGCGGCCTTAACCGCCCGTGCTGTGGCCCCCGAACTCGGGCTCTTTCGGGGTTTCTGAGTGGCTGGACGTCGGGTTGGGGGGGGGCGGGGGAGACAGGAAGTTCGAGTGATCCCGGAAGTTGCAGAGTTGGGAGGCCATTTCGCCGCAGGCGGGAGGAGATTTCTTGTCTGGCTGGTGTCACAGGGTTACCCAGCCACTCTCCAGGGAGCCGAGCCTCAAACTTAACCTTTGCCAGTAATTGCTGTCCTTTCGAGCACCCGTTAGTTGCATCACTTAGGAGTTAATTTTTAGTTTTAATCCAGCTATACCTCACAGCAGCACTGCGACGGACAAACTTTTATCCCATTTTAAGGTGAACTAGTTGAACGGTGTAGGAAACCCACCTAAGGTTCCACAGGTAGATAGGATTGACGGAGCAAGCATCTGAGCCGAGGTCGGCCAGACTCCTTGGCACCGTTTCTTATTTTGTTGATTGGGTGTCATCGCGTCCCTCCTGGTTGTGGACGTTGAAATCTGAAAAACAAGCTTGGTAAGATGACTGGTGTGCGGTTAACCTTTGAAGCGCCAACTCGTAGCACAGAGGAAAATCAAGGACAGGGTTGCTCAAGGCTTGGGGTGGCTTGCTCACGGTCTGTTATTCTCGGCCAGCGGTTTTTTAACCGGCGTACGGCACGAATTTTTAAACATGCAATACCTATGTTCTGGCAGATGTGGCTCAACTGCTTGGAGCGTTATCCAGGAACTGAAAGGTTCGATTCCTGGTCAGGCCACATACCCAGGTTGCTGGTTCCATCCCTGATCCCTCCCCTGTGGAAGGCAACCCATTGATGTTTCTCCCCTTCCTCTCTTTCTAAAACAAGGAGCGAAAAAATGGCCTGGGCGAGGATTAAAAACAAAATCATGCAATACCTGATTATTTAGTCTGCGGCACTAAATAATCTCTTTTCATTTAGATTGACAAAAAATGACAACAGCCAACACAAGAGCTGTCCCGTATGAATAAATCAAAATTATACTTATTTTTTGGTCAGATTGGCAAATACATATTTTTTGTTGTGCTACAGAATTTCAATAATTATTTTATGTGCACCATGAGATTAAAAAGGTTGAAAATTGCTGCTCTAGGCACCCCGTGGTTACCCCAAGGGCTGGAGGGGTCAACAGTCCTCACATTGTTGGGAAGATTTGTTCCAGAACTGCACTGTTACATAGAACTTTATGCCAAGATGAAAAGCTTCTAGATCTCTGCTATGTCTGTAGCTCTGTATATTAGGGGCTATGTTCTCAGTTGTTGGGTTTTTTGTAGGTTTTTTTAGGTTTGTTTTTTTTTTTTTAATTTAAGGTGTATGGTGAATAATTCAGTAGACATTTAGCATCTGCTGTGTACTTGAGTTGTGGAAGATAAAAGTGACAAAGCTGATGGATTCAGCTTTGGGTTTTCCTATTCTGATCAGAATTGGTTGCTGTCTAATCAGAACTGACATATGATGGGAGAAAATAGTTTTTTAATATTTAGCTATCCTGAAAAATACCGAGAATAATTTTTAAAAGACCTGTGCATTCACCATCCAGATCTAACAAATCTTGGACTTTACCTTTTGCTATAATTACTTCTTCTTCTTCTTTTTTTTTAATCCTCACCCCTGGTTATGCTCATTGATTTTAGAGAGGGGGAGGAAGGGCGGGAAACATCAAGGATTGGTTGCCTATCAGTGCAGGTCCCAGTCGGTGATGGAACCCACAACCCCGGGGATGTGCCCAACCAGGAATTGAATCTGCGACTTTTAAGCTTATGATACTTCAACCAACTGAGCCACACTGGCCAGGCACTTCGGTTTTGTTTGTTTTAAATAAAAATTGCATGCACGTGCGCGCGCACACACACACACACACACACCCCCCCCCAAGCTTCATGTGCCCCCGCACCCTCCCCTTCCTGAATTTGGTATTCCAAGTTCAGATAACATGATTTTGCATGTTTTTTTCAGTGTCCTAAAAGTGGAATTGTAGTGGATTTGTTTGCAACCTGCCTTTTTTTTCCCCCAATGGTTGTAATTTTTGAGAAAATTTTAATGTGTTGAGGTTCTTATTTGGAAGGGAGCTTATAATTATATCTTGACCTGAGGTTTTGCTTTACTTCGTTCTTCACTTTTTTGCATTCCTTCTGTCATTCAGGTATCCTGGCTTGATCTTTTAATTTTATTATCGTCTTAATTGACTGTCCTTTCTGTTTTCTGGAAGAGTTACTCCACTTTATTTTCCACTCCTATTAAATTTTTTTTATTTTGCTTACCATTTTTCATTTCAAAAGGACTCTTTTGATTTGTCCTTTTTCCCCCTAGCATTCTTGTAAATTTGAAAATATTTTTGTCCTTCTTGCGTTGTCTTACTTTCTTCCCTCCAAATTTCTTCTGCTTGTCTGCTTTGGTCTCCCTCATCTTGGAGGCTTTCGTCAGGTGTCATTTGGTCCTTGGCTATTTGTTTATTTGCTTACTTTTTTTTAAGGGGAGACCTCCAAAAACCTGATTGGAAGCTCTGTATGAGTGGCTGAACCTTACCATCCACTGGGCTTTTACTGTTAGATATATGGACAGAGACCTACCCATTTTCTTGGGGGATTCACAACTATGGGTATTAATAGATCTTTTTTCCTTGAGTTGTTTTTCTCCAGAGAACAATTCTCTAATCTCCTGCCTTGGGGCATAGAGAATGTACATGAACCAGAGTATTGTGTATAGAATTTGTGCAAGTGGAGAAGCTGGGTAGAAGGATTGGAAGTTTGTCACACTCTTCAGTTTGTAGACTTTACTTAACTGCTGTGCTACCCCGCATGCTGATTTTTTTAATGTTACTTTTAAATTACAGTTTACATTCAGTATTACTTTTGTATTAGTTTCAGTTGTACAGCATAGTGGTTAGACAGTTTTATCCTTTACATAATGTGTTCCCCCTGATATTTCCAATAGACTCCTGGTGCCATGCATAGTTATTACAGTATTATTGACTATATTCCCTCTACATTCCCGTGACTATTATATAACAACCAATTCATACTTCTTTTTTTTTTTTTCAATTTTATTTTAATGATTGTTCAAGTACAGTTTTCTCCCCTTTACTCCCACTCACGCCCACCCACCCCCCCCTCCCAACTTCCCTCCCATTACCACCCTCCCCCTAGCTTTTATCCATGTGTCTTTTAACTTTGAAAAATATGGAACGCTTCACGAATTTGTGTGTCATCCTTGAGCAGGGGCCATGCTAATCTTCTCTGTATCGTTCCAATTTTAGTATATGTGCTGCCGAAGCGAGTACCATACTTCTTTTTTTTTTTAAAAGATTTTATTTATTTTTAGAAGGGAAGGGAGAGAGAGGGAAACATCAATATGTGGCTGCCTCTGGCGCACCCCCAACTGGGGACCTGGTCTCCAACCCAGGCACATGCCCTGACTGGGAATCGAACTGGCGACCCTTTGTTTCTCAGGCCTCCATTCAGTCCACTAGCTACACCAGCCAGGGCCCAATTTGTACTTCTTAATCACTTCAACTTTTTTCACTCACTCCCCCAAACCTCCTCTCCTCTGGCAGCCATCAGTTTGTTCTTTGTGTCTGTTGATTCTATTTCAGTTTTGTTTGTTCATTTATTTTTTTTCTTTATATTCCACATATAAGTGAAAGCATATGGTATTTGTCTTTCTCTGACTGACCTGTTTCACTTAGCATAATATCCTCTAGGTCCTCTGTGCTGTCACAAGTGGCAAGATTTTATTCTTTTCATGACTGAGTAATATTTTGTTGTATATGTGTACCACAGCTTTTCTATCTGCTTGTCTATTGATGGGTAGTTGGGTTGCTTTTATATCTTCGCTATTGTAAATAATGCTGCAATGAACATAGGAGTGCACATGTTCTTTTGAATCAGTGTTTTGGGTTTCTTCAGATATATATACACATAAGTGGGATCCCTGGGTTATAAGACAGTTCCCATTTTTAATTTTTTTAGGACCCTTCATACTATTTTCCATAGTGGTTACACCAGTCTGCCTCTCATGCTGCTCTTAAGCCTGTCTGGTTTAAGCCTCCAGCTTTCCTACAGAATAGGGTGGGGATGTTTTTGTTTGTTTAGTGGCTGGCTTTTTTTTTTTGTTTGAGTAGGAGACAGATTAACTGTTACAGGCTTTCAACCAGTCTTTCAACTCCATCTTTCAACACTGCCTTCTGTGGTACTTGGTTTCTACAATCCCCTCAGTGGTAATCAGCTTGCTTCTCAGGAGCACTCAGTTTCCCCTCTTTGCAGGCACTTGAGTTTCATCTTTTCAGGTCTATCACATAGTTACCAGTTATCAGCCCAAAACACTGATTTACATATCTTACATCCTGTTTTCTCTTGCTTTGTCTTTATGGTTTTTCTTTTTTTTTTTTTTTTGAGGGGAGGGAAGTCATGTTCTTAGGTTTTCAGGAATGGCTTAGAGAAAATACATGTGTTTCATCCACCCTGTTTATCAGAATTCCCTCCATTTACTCTGTCCAGTCTGGTGTCTGACACCATCATTTTGGGGAAACTGCTCTTTTCTAGGTTATCTGTCGTTTCCACGTTGCTAAATCTAAAAGCCATTTGTTCCCTCATTAGCAAATGACACACGTGACCATTCTCTCTTAGAAACATTCTTTCAGGACACTCCATTCTCCCAGGTTTTCTCCTACTTTATAGTCTTGCATCTGAGTTCTCTTTCTGTACCTCTTACCCTTTTAATGTTAATGTCTCCAGTTTTAGTCCTTGGCCTTCTTGTTCTGTGTCTATTCCTTATTTAATCTCTCCCATTATTTTAAGAAGCTTGTCTATGATGAGGATTCTCAAAACTGTCCACTACTTTCCATCTCCACTACTATCACCATTGTCCACTAATGTACACTTCCACGGTAGCCTATAAACTGGGCACCTTGATTGCACTCTTGCTCCCCTACCGTCCATTCCTAACACAGAAAAAACTCTTTACAGGAGCCTTCATTGATAGTGTTCTGCCTTATCAACCTCGTTCCATACTGTCCACTCTTCCTTACCATACTTACTACACTGGTCTACCAGGTTTCTCAGCTGCACCCGATCCTTGCTTGCCAGGGATCTGTGTACTGATTTCCTGCTGAAACTCTTGGCTCTTATATGGCCAGCTTCTACTAATCTTGGCTCAGTTTTATTCTTTCTGAGAGGTGTTCCCTCACTGTTGTGTCTGAAATGGTATTTCTTGCCTTCCACTCTCAAAACCAAATACCACAATGTCTAATTTTCTCTTTTGTTTCCCACTTACTAGAGTGTAAACTCTTATGCAGGAGCTTATCCCGTCTCATCTCTGGGGTGTTTGACCACATAACAAAAAGTATTCGTTAAATGGAACTAGAGAAGGAAACAAATAATGCAAAAGATGGGGTAAATAAAGGTTGTTCGGCCTTTTTGGAGAAATTTGGTAAATTTCAACTTTATGTTAGTAATTGAAATAATTTTGCAAGTGCTCTTTTGTTTATCTTCTGTGACTTGGTGCTGTATTGTTTACTAAAATTGAAGGTAGCATTATGTGCACTTGTTTTGGTAAATTTAGGTCATGACAAAGAACTGAAAGAGGTCTGGGAGATTACTTCCAGATCCCAGTAATTCAGTCCCCTTACTTCTACTTTAGAAGACATACTATGGTCAGACGACTTCATGTTGTGAAAGGGCGAACTGGACAACTGGTCATAAGCAGTTGTTATGGATTAAAAAGTGGGTGATTACCAAAATACCTCTGCTTTAAGTTAAGTAATTAAAGTCTCATTTTTTACCAATACTTTTACTTAAGTATTTAAGTATTAAGAATGATTTTAAACAGAAATTCTAAAAAACCAGATATGATTACATTGGCTACATGTTTTATTTTTTACTAAATACTTTGTACAAATATTGCTTCCTCAGTGATGGCTCACGAAGCGATGGAATATGATCTTCAGGTGCAGTTAGATCATAATGCTACCGAACAGTCTGCTCCAGCTGAAGTGATCAGCAGCCAGGAGGGACCACCCCTGCTTCAGCCTGCTTTGGCTGAAGTTGTCAGCAGCCAGGGGGGACCACCCCTGCTCCTGCCTGCTCCTGCTGAAGTGGTCAACACTCAAGGGGACCCTCACCTGCTGCAGCCTGCTCCACAAGTGTCCACTGACCTGACAGAGGGAGTGGAGCTCTTGGGAGAAGAGAATACGCAGAACATCAATCCAGGAGCCTCAGGGGAGCATAGGCAGGAGTCTGGTGCGAACCACACTGTTCGAGTAGCTTCATTGGAGTCAATGAGCAGCTTCCTTAATGGGCTACAGAGACTTCATGGCATGCTGGAATTCCTGAGACCACCTTCGGACCACAATGTGGGACCAGTGAGAGCCAGGAGGAGGAGAGGGACAGCTTCACGCAGAGTGAGAGCCGGAGGGTCTCAGAGGACAGACAGTGCCAGGTAAATATCATTTCTAGATCGTGGGATTAGTATCAGATTGGAAATTATGACCTTAGGCTCTGGTCATACTCCCAGTGCTGCTGCTGATAGGATAGACATGTGACTTCTGACAAGTCAGATAACTTTTCTGAACCCCCATTTCCCCACAGTCAGATGAAAATAAAAGTGTTTGCCTTATTTACATAACAAAGTAGTGGAGGGGATAGGTATACTTAGATGTTTTGAAAACTGGGTGGTAGTTTGTTGGCAGTGGCTCTTGTAAAGGCTGGTTTTTTAGATAATTTGCATCTTGTATATCAAAAAAAGTATTTAACTTTCAAGTTCACTCACTCAATATCTATTGTTCATGGCACTCCACATAGAGTGCAGACTAGATTTAGAGAGCCCTTGTGAAAAGTAGGATGTGGTTTAATTTGGAACTTAGTAAGTGGGAAGCATTCCAGTTCTCACCTGAAAAAGTGTTGAAGAGTTGAAAATTTTCTTTCATAGTTTTTGATTTGAACTTATGTCTTAAAGGGCTTAGCTGTCAAGTCTTGACAGGGTTATAAAGAATAACAGTTGTCTGTCTTGTATGTTTTTAACTTGCTCTTGCATTATTTAAAATACTGTATTTCACATTTGGCCTTTTAAATATTTTCATATTTAAAGAGGTTGAATTTTAACGGACCCTGAGTGTTTTGTTCAGGGTCTCATAGCTACCACATCAAGGAAACAGAGCTGGCATTGGGACCTGGATCACTGATTTTCTACATAGGCAGATAGAAGGAAATTCGAGCAGATCCATTTGTTTTTTTTAACACTGTGAGAACAGTGAAATGATACTAAAAAGACAAGTAGCTAGGCCATCTATTTATCTGTTTTCACAGATGAGGAAGCCTTTTGGATAATTTGTGATTTGATGGGGGTAACTCTGGAATTGGGATTGTACCTTCAGTTGAAGAGTTCAGTATCCTTTTTTTTTTTTTTAAGATTTTATTTATTTTTAGAGAGGGGAAAGGGAGAAGAAAGAGGGAGAGAAACATCAATGTGTGAAAGATACATCGATTGGTTGCCTCTAGCACACCCCCAACTGGTGAGGGGAGGGGAGGGGGGAAGGGACCAAGTGACCAAGGGACCAAGGGACAGGACCCACAGTCCAGGTGTGTGCCCTGACTGGGAATTGAACCAGTGATCTATGGGTTCGAAGGCACTCAGTCCACTGAGCCACACCAGCCAGGGCCCTTTTTTGTGAATCCTGATGATTACCGTAACGGGGCTTGCTGTTACTGCAACTCTACTCTAGTGCCCAGTCACTTCCGGATGGGACCCATCAGGGATAATGGATGTCTAGTTCTGTGTTGACAGGAGTTGCAAGCACATGTTACTCTGTTATTTTAAGGTGTCATTCCCTCGGATTATGAAGGCAAAATAAGATTTCACACATTTGTGTGATAGGTGACTATTTTGTAGTACAATTCAGGGGTTCTGTTGAAGTGATTAAGTGGACTGAGGGTTTGGTGTCCCTAGGAACTGGCTGTGGCACCAAGAGGCCTTTCGCTGTATTCCTCAGCCTTGGTTGTTCATACACTCAGGGGGATTTGATTGCTTTTAGTGGGGGACACTTAATTGTATTAACCAACTCACAGGAGAGGGACACTTATAAACCCGATGTCAATTTACACAGAGAAATAGAAATGCTACAGAAACCAAATTATTTTTTGGCATGGGTGGCATGATTCTCCCAGGAAGTATTTTCACACAAAAGACAAACACTAATCAGAAAATTGCTTGATGTATGTAGAATCTGTGCTCTGGTTACAGAATTTAGATGTTGAAAAATGTTAGTCAAGCAGCTTGAGTGACTCATATGTTTGTTTCCACAAAGTACAATAAACCTAAACGGACAGGGATTGTGTAAAGAACATGGATTCTAAAAAAAAAAAAGAACATGGATTCTGGAGCCATATAAATGTGTACTAAAACTTTTTTCCCCTAAATAATGTAAGCAAATTCCACAGTTAATTTACATTAAAAATATGCTCTATTACAGGACTGATTGCTTATACCTTCTGAATTTCTTGACATGAATTTTTCATGGTGTTAGGCATTTATTCTCCTGACAGACTACTCCTGGGTCAGATGTTGAGAGCCTGAGTCAAGATGAATACCTCTTACCTCTGAATATTTATAACATCCCCCCATATGAGGGATTATTACACTTTGCCTTGGAGATACATTGGTGAACAGAACAGATCAGGGTCCTGTCCTTGTGGAGCTTGTGGAATTTAGGACTACAGAGGTTAAGCAGGGGCAAGAGCTTATCATAGTATTATTTAATTCTGAAATAATAAGGGACATTATCATCAAAATAATGCAAGGAATGAGGTGGATTTCTTGGGTTTCAGTTTGCATGCCCAAAGAGAAACCTCTAGCACTGCCTCCTATTGCTCTTCGTAGTTGCCCTTTTCTGTGTCCTCACCTGCCTTTGGAAATGCCTGTTTTGCTATGCAAAAGCAATATTGAGTAACTTTTTAAAAAGTCAGTCACTTAATTTTTTATTTCTAGCTAGACCAAGAAAGAGAAGACTCAAAAATATTAAAATCAGGAGTGAAAGAGGGAACATTGCTATCAGCCTTACAGAAGAAAACAATATTATAAGGAACTACTGTGAACGTTTTTATACCAAGAAATTAGATAACCTAGGTGAAATTGACAGGTTTCTAAAAAGACATGAGCTATCACTACTCTCAAGAAAAGGAAAATTGAATAAACCAATAACAAATGAACTAGTAATTAAAAATAAGGAAATTGGAACTTCTCTGGTTAACTATACCAAACATTTAAAGAAAAAATAACAGTAATACTTCATAAACTGTTCTAAAAAGTGGAAGAGGCAAGAACACTTGCCATCTGGTTATCTGAAGCTGGTGTTACTCTGATACCAAAACCATACAAAGACATCACAAGAAAACTATAGACCACTACCCTTTGTGAGTACAGATATAAGAACACTCAACAAAATGCCAGCAAATCCAATCCAGCAACATATAAAAAGGACTATATATCATAACCAAATAGAATTTGTTCCAGGCGAATAAAATTGATTCAAGAAGTAAAAAGCAATCAGCAAGCCCTCACTGGTGTGACTCAGTGGGTTGAGTGTTGTCCTGTACACTGAGAGGTCCTGGGTGTGATTCCTGGTCAGGGCGCATGCCTACCAGGTCCTCAGGTGGGGGTTTACAAGAGGCAGCTGATCCATGTTTATGTGGCACATGGATGTTTCTCTCCCTGTCTTTCTACTTCCCCTCTCTCCAAAAATAAATAAAATCTTTTCTTTAAAAAAGAAAAGTAAGATACACCATATTAACACAGTGAAGAGGGGGAAATGACAGAAAAGCCACTTGACAAAACCGTGTCATAAAGAAGCAAAACACTCAACAAACTAGGAATGGAAGAGAACTTGCTCACCCTGATGAAGGGCAACAATGGAAATCTCACAGCAAATCTAAATGGATAAAGACTGAAATCATTACCCTTAATTTTGAAACAATACAAGGATGTCTGCTTTTTCACTTCCATTCCCCATTGTACTGAAGATTCCAGCCAGGCCAATTAGGCAAAAAAAAAGCGGGGGTGGGGGGCATTTGGATTAGAAAGGGAGAAATAAAACTAGAGCTATTTGTACATAACATAATCCTCGTATTTATCATCAAGTTGTGACAAAAGCCAGAGCCAAGAGGCTACATATTATATGATCCCATTCATGAAATGTCCCAAACAGGCATATTCACGGAGATGAAGTAAATTGGTGGTACCAGAGGCTGAGAGGAAGGGGGAAAAGAGGAAGTGACTGCTTATGGGTACAGAGTTCATTTTAGGTGTGGTGAAAATGTTTTGGGCGTTGGCCCGTATGGCTCAGTTGGTTGGAGTGTCATCTTGTAAACTGAAAGGTTGCAGGTTCTGTCCTGATCAGGCGCATATGAAAGGTAACTGACCTATGTTTCTTTTGCATTGAGGTTTCTCTCTCTTCCTTGCTTTCCCTCTCTTAAAAAAAATCAGTAAGCATGTCCTCTGGTGAGGATAAAAAATAACAATAAAATAAAAAATGTTTTGGAATAAGATAGTGGTGATGGTTGCCTAACTTCATGGTTCTGCTAAAAATCACTGAATTGTACATTTAAATTGTGAATCAGAAAGGACTCAAAATTGCTACAATAATTTTTATGTACTTTTTTTTCCTCCCTCACTCAGGGATTTTTTTTTTCCCCATTGCTTTTAGAGAGAGAAAGGGGGTGGGGGCAAAAGAGAAACATTGATGTAAGAGAAACTTGATCAGTTGCCTCTTGCACACCCTAACTGGGGTTCAAACCTTCAACCCAGGCATGTGTGCTGAGAGGGGATTGAATGCATAACCTTTCAGTTCACAGGACAACACTCCAACCAACCAATCCACATCAGCCAGGGCCACATTTTTTTTTTTAACAAGGCCAAACCTTCTATCTATTAAATTGGATACCAAATAACACTTATTTTATTCCATTTAATCATTCATTTTTAATAGAAAGCCCTAGTTTGCCATAAATTTTTGGTAGGAGAAATAAAAAAAATTTTTTTTAAATTTTATTTTAATTGTTCAAGTGCAGTTTTCTGTCTTTTACTCTCATCCCAGCCCACCCACAGAAATCAAAAAGTTTTTTATGTGAACAATCACCAACAATGTTTCTGGGTAATGATATATCTTAATGTAAAAAAGTTACTAAAACTTAAAGTACATCACCTTTCAGTAGTAATACTTTATGATTATTAGCTCATAGTATGTTCTAAAGTTTAGAATACCATTTTGGTTTTTAATATAGAATGTCATTAATTCCAGGGTATGTGGAGTATGGTTTGTTACCTTGCATGTGAGAGAAACTGAGGTATTGTGGTCATGATTAAAACTCAGCCAGCCAGAAGGAATTAGAGTGTTAAATGAAAAGGTGACTCTGGCCAGGTGGCTCAGTTGGTTGGAGTGTTGTCCCATACACCAAAGGGTTGCAGGTTGGGTATATGCAGGAGGCAATTAATCGATGTTTTTCTCTCCTTTCCTCTCTCTCTCAAAGCAATAAATGTATCCTTGGGTGAGGATTTTTTTTTTTTAAGTGAAATAAGAGGTGAAACAATGATGACTGAAGCCAGGCTTTATACTGCATTCCAAAAGACCTTGATCTGTCTAGCTGCAGCAGCAGAATCCCATGAAACCATATTTGACCTATAGGGCTCTTTTTCTTCTTGCCCGCTTCCTCTTTCCCATCCTCTAATACTAACAGACAAATTGCTGAGTTGTGTCCTTTCAAAGAAATTGACACATAGCCAAAGGCCCCTAAAGTAGAAATAGCTTTTAGCATAAGGGTCAAGTTCTAGTGTGGGTTAATGTAATTGAGTAGAAAAGAGAGTGTGTAGAATATCCAGCATCTCACTAAATGTGCTATTTCTGCTTCAGTGTTCAAAGGTAGCATTTAATGGCCTAGAGAGGGGCTGAAATGACTAGGATCTACCTTCAAAGTACTGTGGGTTATTTTTGTGATGGTGGTCCATTGTACTATAATTCTGCTGTCTTTCTTCATAAATAGGTCCAGAACACCACTGGATGCTTACTTTCAAGTGAGCAGGAGCCAGCCTCCTTTGCCAACCACCTCTAGTGATTCAGGAGCTAGCAATCCTGTCTCTGAAGACTTGCAGATATCCAGTAGTGCTGATTCTGACAGTGACAGTTCCATAGAGTATGAAGAGGCCGTTGTCCCTGCAGAGGAACCTGGTGCTGTCATTTTAGAAGGTGAGTGTTTTATCCAGCTTCAAGTTCACATGGCTAACTAAAAAACTTGGACTCTAAAAGGCTAGAAACTCTAAATATGTGTGTTTTGACACCTCCTCCCCCCCCCCCACACCAATGTTACAGATTCCTGCTTTATAGTGCAGCTTTCACTGGCCATGATTATATAGAGAGATTTTGATCTGACTTTCAACTTAATGTGATATGTGGCCCAGTGAATCATTTATTTTGTAATGACATTTTACATTCCCTTTCATTATCTTTGGACATCTGAGAAAGAAGTCGGTTGTGGGGGTTTTTTTTGTTTGTTTTACAGAAAGTTCTGAATTCATCACCCCATCTAGTCTTCTGTTTTTTAGGTCCTAGTATAATGTTACATATTGTGCAAATGGAACTTTTATTTAGAAATAGGTGGGCAGAGACCCCCTAAAGCATATGTCTTGCTAAACCCTCTCATACTCCAGATTGTGGGCTTTTCCTACTAAATGGAACCAGGGCTTTTTTGAGAAATGGCTTTCTAGGTCTTGGATAAGAAAGCTAAATGATGGGCTTAGAGCATTTTATTAGGCTAGAAAGCAAGGAAACCATATGAGTCTTCAGAATTACGTCAGTAGGGACAGGAACAATATAAAAAAAGCTCTTAGTGACTTCAGATGGGACAATTTCAGCAACAAAAAGAGTAAGATACATTTGAATTATGAATTGAAATACATCAGATTTATGAAAATACTTTTTAAAAACCTCATTCATCAATCATCATAAATTATTAGAGCTCTGAGTCATTACTCTGAAAGCTTGTAAATAAAGAATTAAGCATTTAGCCCTGGCTGGTGTGGCTCAGTAGATTGACCACCAGCCTGTGAACCAAAGGGTTGCTGGTTCAATTCCCAGTCAGGGCACATGCCTGGGTTGTGGGCCAGGTGAAGTGTACACGAGAGGCAACTACACAATGATGTCTTTCTCCCTCCCTTGCCCTCTCTCCAAAAATAAGTAAATAAAATCTTTAAGAAAAAAAGAATAATGGGAATGGGGCTTAGAATGGAATAAGACTGGCAAGATACTGTTTTTGAAATGGGGTGATGGGTGCCTATGGGTTAGTTATGCTATTGTACTTTTATGTGTGTTTGAAAATACCTAAAATCAGTGGAAAAGATAAATTCACTGATGCTACTTGGGAAACTGTCATCTCTTTTACAGTAACACTATGATTAGAAATGGTGAGTGAATCGGGCTCTCTTGCTAGTCTTTGACACCTTATGACTTATGTCTTCTCTTATTATTACCTTTCCTGTCGTTTCTGGAAACAACTTGGCAGAACCAGCAGGTGATATTTCAGCGGAGCAAGAAGTTGTATGTATCGGTGGAAGAGAGACCCTCCCCAAGGAGGTAATATCAACATCCTTTTGAATAAAAGGTTTGGAT
This sequence comes from Tonatia bakeri, assembly GCA_004024845.1. Classification (NCBI taxonomy): domain Eukaryota; kingdom Metazoa; phylum Chordata; class Mammalia; order Chiroptera; family Phyllostomidae; genus Tonatia; species Tonatia bakeri. The sequence continues at coordinate 39,514 of PVIA01008128.1, forward strand.
TTTCATTTTAAAAAGGAGGCTATGAGCTACAATGGAAAACCTACAGACTTTGAAAACAGGAGGTCTAGGAGTGGATCCTATCCAAATTAGTCATTTGCATGCCTTCTTTCTCTTAGGTTAAAAAAGGTTGGGAAGTAGACGGTGGAAGTGTGAGGGTAACTTGTCCCGCCTAAGTAGCAATTAAGATAGGAGATATGAATGTAGTTTGTGAACTGTGTGGCAGAATGTGATTACTATGTGATAAACTATTTAAAAGAAAACATACATTATTATCCTTAATGTGAGAGTTATGTACATTAACTGTGGACTCTGCCAATCCCAAAATATCATTGATCTACTTTTTGCATGTTTCTTTATGGTCTCCCTGTTTTTATTTCTTCCCTCTAGAAAAATTTTATGTATGTGCAAATTTATGTGTATAAATGTTTTATTTTTAAATTTCCACAAATGAGACTATAATATACCTTGTTTTTTGTTCCTTTTCCTCCTGACTTACTACATTTTAGAGAGCTTGCTATTATCAGTATATAAGTTGAATCTCGTTTTTATTAATTGCTTAATAATAGTGTATTATCACATAAATAAAATTTTAGTTAACTTTTCCCTTGTGTACACTATGGTTATTCCCTTTTATTTTTTCCTAATACAAATCATACTGCATTGAACATCCTTGTACAAATGTATTGGCAAATTTTGTGCCTCTGTTTATGATATATAGAAGGAAGCAATCCTAGCAGAGAGATTGCTGTGTCAAAGGAAAGATGTGTATTTTAGTTTTGATAGATAATGCCATGTTGCCCTCTGGAAAATTCGTGCCACTCTCTACTTGCAGCACAGTATGTAAGCATGCCCATTTCTCCCTCACCTTCAACAGTGCTTACTGTCATCAGGCATCAATTTATACCCTCTAATAGATAAAAAATGGTGTCTTTATCTTATAATCCTTTAATTGTAAGTGAACAATTATTGACCATTTGTATTTTTTGTAAGCCAGTTATATTCTTTGTTTTTCTGGTATTTTTCTTTGATTCATATGAGCCAAGTATTTTATAGCTTCTTTAGTTGGTTTTGAACTTAATTTTGGATAAATAACAAACCTACTGTTCCCTGTTGTTGGTTTTCTGGATAATTTCTAGTTTGTGTTTATATATATATGTATTTTTTATAAAGATACCTTTTTCTTTATTTGAATGAAAAAATCAAATTCGTAAGATCAAGGGGTAGTAATATTTTTGTGGCTTCTATTAATTTGACTAGATTGCATTCTAGAAAGAACAGCAGGTGATTCATAGGTGTTGCAGTTTTCTTGCAGTGTTTTTTGTTGGGTTTATATTATTTTTGTGTGGTTTTGTTAATTTGATAGTTGTGTGTCCTCTTCAAGACTGATTTTGCATTTTCTATCATTTGAATGTGTCCTGGTTTGCATCCAGCAGTCTCCCCAGAAGTCCAGCTCTCTTCAGCCTTCAGTTTATACAGATGAGGAAGAAGAAGGGGACACTTGCACGATATGTTTAGAACAATGGACCAATGCTGGGGATCACCGGCTTTCCGCATTACGCTGTGGGCACCTCTTTGGGTTTAGGTGCATTTCTAAGTGGCTCAAAGGACAGACAAGAAAATGTCCCCAGGTAAGGACTACAGACAGGGTCTGTGCATGTGCACAGTCATGTTAAGTCAGGAGGATTCCTGGAACCCTACTAATTGTATCCTGTTGGGCTCTTTAGTGCAACAAGAAAGCCAAGCACAGTGACATTGTTGTCCTTTATGCCCGAACCCTGAGAGCTTTGGACACTAGTGAACATGAGCGCATAAAAAGGTAGGTAGAAAGAGTCTGCCTAGCTGGGTTATTCCTTTTCGGTTCCTTGAGTCACTCTTAGTGGGGTTCTGAAGGTTTACTTGGGCTGTGGCTGGGGATTGTTGGTAGTCTTGTCTCGCGTTGTGATTTGTAATACATAGATGATCATCTTCTGAGAGAGATCTGCATTGTTTGCTCTCCATACAGCATTAAAAATGAGGATCTGAGGTAGTAAGTAATTGTGATTTCAGCTATGCCTGAAGTCAAACTCCATGGGTTTCTCAATTACACAAGTCAGTACATTGGTTTTCAATTTAAGTTTGCCATTTTAAAGTTTCTATTGTTGTAATATACAGAGTACTAGCCAGGGTTGCAGAGAGACATGAAAGTAGGGCAGCAGGAGGAAGACTCTTGTTACTTCTATGTGCCCAGCACCTCTTGTAAGCTTCTACTTTCAGAGCCTGAGGGTTGTGTGCTGATTGGAACAGGTAGGTTCTGATGGAATGGAGCAGCTGTTTCTTCTGCAGGAGCACTTAGACATTCCCATGAAGTTGGAATCAACCTTAAGACTTAAGCCTTTGCCCTGGCTGGGTGGTTCAGTTGTTTGTAGTGTCGTCCCTCATACCAAAAGGTTGCGGGTTGGATCCCTGGTCAGGGTGTGTCCAGGGGGGCAACCAGTCGATGTTTCTTACATCAGTGTTCCCCTACCTTCTCTCTTCCTGTCTCCCTCTCTCCCCCTCTCTCTCCTCTCTCTCCTCTCTTCCTTCCCCCTCTCTCCTTTTCTCCCTCTCTCTTCCCTTCCTTTCTCTCTCAAATCAATAAACATATCCTTGGGTGAGGATTAAAAATAATGAGACTCAAGCTTTTATTGCTTCTCAGTCTTTTGGCTAAGATCAAGTGTTGTATCTTTTTATCAGTTTAATATCTGATATGTCTTCTATCTGAGGATATCAAATGCATTTTTGGAGAATGAGGTTCAGGAGCTTGCTCTGTCCATTCTCTGTTGACCAGGTATTGCAGTACTTCTGGGAATGGTGCATCCCCTTGGGATCAGAATCAGTCCTCTGAAGAGTAGCAGTTTCTTACCTTTTGTCACAGGTGCCCTCTCAAAACACTCAGCAGGGCCCTGGCTGGATAGCTTTGTCCTGATAAGCCAAGATTGCGGGTTCATTCCCTGGTCAGAATTGACCAGTGAATGCATAAATAGTTGGAACAACAAATTAATGTTTCTCTCTTTCTCTCCCTAAAATTAATTTTTTTTAAAGGACTTATGCCTTTGGTAAATAGGACCTGAGGAGATCAAGACCATGGTGTCTTAAGGCCTCCTGAAGTCAAAAGCCATAGAGAAACCTATAGCCCTGCTATAATACCTTATACCTGGTATTACAGCAGAAAGATATCCTGGGTTTTTTGTAACCTGTCCAGATTCTAATTTAGGGATTACATTTACTGCCTGTCTCTTCTGCTAAATACTATGAACACTGAATTAGAGATTCCTGGTGTATGATCTTTGTAGCCAGTTCATGGCCATCTGAAACATTCTCCAAATCTTAGTCTCCTCTTTGCTAGAATAGGCTTAATAATACATATTTTTAAGAGGATCTAGCATATTACTTAAATGTTGCCATTTTTGCTTATGGTGTTCCTAAACCCTCCTATAATAATAGCACTCTATACAGAAGACTCATAAATGAAAATATGCAAGCACAACCTTTTTGAGAAGCTGTTGGCTATATGCTTCAGCAGCCTTTCAGAGTAATTCCCTGACCATCCTGGCTCTGTTGGTTGAGTGTCATCCTACAGAGTGAAAGGTCACTGGTTTGATTTCTGGTGGGGACAGGCCTGGGTTGTGGGCCTGTCCCCTGTTGTGTTTGTTCAAGAGGCAACTAATCGATGTTTCTCTCCCTTTTTCACCCTCCCTTCTCCTCTCTAAAAATAGATAAAATCTTTAAAAACATAATTCTTCAAAACTGTAGTACGTTTATTTATTTATCTACTTATTTATTTTTAATCCTCACCCGGGGACATTTTTTCATTGCTTTTTAGGGAGGAAGGGGAGAGAAACATTGATTGGTTGCCTTCTTGTATGCATCCTGACCAGGGATCAAACCTACAACCTGGCTGTGTGCCCTGACCAGGAATCGAACCCACAACCTTATGGTCTGTGTGAGGACTGTTCCAACCAACTGAGCCACCTGCTGGGGTGCAGACCTGTGGTGCGTTTACACAATGGAATACTACATGACTGTAAAAAAAAAAAAAAAAAAAGCAAATCTTACCTTTTGTGCCAGCATTGGTGGACCTGGAGGTTATTATACTGAGTGAAATAAGCCAGAGAAAGACAAGTACCGTATGATTATATATGTAATTTAACGAACAAACTAAACAAAAACAATATAGAAATAGAGGCATACATGCATAGAACCCAGGAGACTGGGTGAAAAAAGGTAAAGGGATTAGCCAAAGAATATATATGTATAACCTATGGACACAGACAGCTCATGGTGATGGTCAGAGGGAAGGGGGAATAGGGATTGGGAGGAGGGAATTAAGGGGGGGGAATGGAGACATATGCGATAGTGTCAACAGTGAGAATAGAGAAATGTGAGCTATACAGACATTTAAGAAAAATGAGTGAAAAGGTTTTTTAAGTAATTCTACTTCAGGCATTTATTCTAAAGAAACAATTAAGGATATGTGGAAAGATTTGCTTGATCTTTTTATTTAACATTGTTAATCTAAGCCAAGAGAATTAATTGGTTGAGTGAACTGTGATGGAATACTGTACATTTCATTAAAACTGATTTTGAAGTGCACATAATATGTTGTCATGTCAAAGCACATTAGTGTGATTGTATTTTTGTGGATTAGGAAAATAATGCTAGTCACTGAGGAGTGGAATTACGGACAGTTTTAATTTTCTTTGTTTTTTCTCATTTGCTCCAACAAACACTTATTGTAGCATTTTAAAATGGCAGTTGTATTTTAGATACAATAGAAGCTTACTTATGAACTAAGTTCTCCTTAATTCCATCTCTTTACCCAGAGGATCTATATATAGTACGATTTAAGAGGTTTTCTATTTTATGCAGATGTTACTGGATTATAATTTTCCTTCTGTAGCTTGATTTTTTGGAGGGTGCTGGGGGCTTAATATTATGTTGGGATATATATCCTAGTTGATACATGTAACTCTGTTTCAGTTTTTGTATAGTATTTTAGTTATCTGATTAGAATTTACTAACGTATTTTGTGGTGGTGGACAGGTAAGGTGGTTTCCAGTCTTTGTTAATAAAAGCAATGCTGCAGGGAGATTGGTGAGTTTCTTTAGGTCTAGAAATGGAATTGCTTTATTGTAAGTTACATGTAATTTCAACTTTCCTAAACAGAGTCATATTGCTCTTTTGAGAAGCTGCTTCCAGTCTATACGTCCACCAGCAATATTTTTTTCATTTTTGTACCCTTGCCTACTAAATTACCAGACTGAGGTTTGCCATTGTCATGGGATGAGGTAGTGTTTATCTGATCTGCAGCTCCTCGGTTGCTAATGAGGTTGGACGTACTCTTTTGTGAGTTGTGTTCATATTGTTTGCTCATCTCTGTTGAGCAAAACATTGTTTCTTACTGATTTATAGTTTTTCATGTTTTCCTTATACTAATTTTTTGTTAGTTGTGTACATTGCAAATAATCTTCCCCTGATGTGTGACTTGTCTCTAACTTGTTTATGGAATCTTTTATTGAGCACGAGTTTTTTATTTTAACACAAGTCTGTATCAGTTTCTTTTTTTTGTGCTTTTTGGTCTCCACTGCTTCAAGGTCATAAAAACATACTATCTTCTTCTCAAAGTCTTTAAAAGTTTGACTTTTTAATACAGGTTTTTAGTCTATCTAAAATCTGGGTTTTGGCCCTGGCTGGTGTAGCTCAGTGGACTGAGCTCGGGCTGCGAACCAAAGCATCGCAGGTTCGATTCCCAGTCGGGGCACATGCCTGGGTTGTAGGCCACGGCCCCCAGCAACTGCACATTGATGTTTCTCTCTCTCTCTCCCTTCCCTCTCTAAAAATAAATAAATAAAATCTTTTAAAATCTGGGTTTTGGATAACCACTTGTGACAGCATAATTATTAAATAGTATGCTCTTTCTGTATAAATTTTCATTGCTAACTTTATCCTAAATTAAGTTTCTATGTGTGAATGGACTACTCTTTTGTTCCATGGTCTGGTTGTTTATTTTTACTCCATTACAAGTTATAATTTATTGTAGCTTTAAATACGTTTTCTTACCTTGTTTCTTAAAATTGACTTTGCAGTTTTTAGCACATTGCTCCTCCATACTAATTTTAAAATTAGTTTGCTAAGTTCCATGAAAACCCTTTGAGATTTTGATTGAAATTGCATTAAGTTTTTAGAATAACTTAAGAAATGACATCTTCATGATTTTGAGTCTTTCCAAACATGAACATTACATAATGTCTTTCCAATTTTGGTTTTCTTGTGTCTTTTACAAAAGTGCTTTGATTTGCTAATCAGTTGTATGGTACCTGGGGAATGTGATTGATCTAATTTTCTTAATCTCGATTCTAGCACCTGCCAAATTCTTAATAGTTGGGAGGTTCTCCTGAAATTTTCATGGGATAAATAGGACAACTTTATTCCTTTCTTTCCAGATTTCATCTCTTTTTCTGTCCTGTCTCATTGAAGTGGAAATCTTTTTTATTTCCCTTTTTTTTTGGCATTTCATATATTCAGATTGTCTTTAGGTACATGCACATTTGTTATTTTTATTCCTGGTGAGTGCGCCCTTTCATTATGCATTGTTCTCTTTATGCTTGTTCATGCCTTTTGATTCTAATTGGTCCTTCTTTTGTTAGCATTTTCCTGGTACAGGCTTCTTCTCTTTTTAACTTCAGCCTCTTTTGTAGCATTATTTGAGTGTCTGATGAATGCCTGGTAGCTTATTTTCTTGCAATCCAAGAGATAACTTTACTCTTTTAACATGTCATTTTACTCTTTTATAATTACCTCACACAGTGAGCTTGGCTCTGATCTCTCATTTTGCATTTTTAATCCTTATTACTTAAGGAACCAAACTCAGTGTCTACTTTAACACCAAAGCCTAGTACACTCATGAGTTCAGCCCTGCATGCTACATTTCTGTATTGTTTCTGGACTTAAGAGATTTTTCTCTTGTTCTATTTTATTTACTGTCTATTTATTTACAGCAAAGTGTGTATATCATAGCATGAACTTACTATGTCCCCCTGATGGGAAGTGTTCTGTAGTCTTCCTAATGTCTACCTATTGCTGGTTCTCCACCTCTAGTGTCTTACTACAGGAGCAGATGCTAAGGAAGCAGGCCGAGTTAGAAACAGCACAGTGCCGGCTCCAACTTCAAGTCCTCACTGAGGAATGCACTAAGCTTCATAATCGTGTCCAGGTAAGTTTGCCAAAGAACTTTTTGGATAGGAATTGAGAAGGAAACTGAATATTACTCAGGCTCATCTCAGATACAAATAGGATTTATCAAGTTTTTCAGCAAGTAAATATGACCAGCTCTTTATTTCTGATTAGGGCATTTGTCCAAAGCATATATGCTTTTTGATGAATTCTACTGCAATCTGATTTTTTTTTTAAATTAAACCAGATAATACAAAAACAAGTCATTTCATCTTTCTGAATTTACCAGTAAGATGGCAGTTTTAAACAAAAACGGCTTTCAACCCTACTGTTTATGATTCTGTGCTCTTTATTTCATTTGCTTGTTGTCAATACTGCAAAAACTGCAACAGTTCTCTAGGATGCATGTTAATGTTTTCATATAATGGATAAGAAACCTCCTTGTATTCAATCAAGAAATTTTGCAGGAGGGGAATAACAAATGAAGAGCTATACTCTGGTTTCTCTTCAGATTGTATAAATCTTTTTCATTTTAGGACTTGCAAAAACTTATTCTGCAACATCGGGATCAGCTATTACGGCATCCCAGGGGCTCCCAAGCACCATCCCAAAGCAGCTCGCACCCGCGCAAGTACTGTTTTCAGAAGACCTTCACAGTGTCTCAGAGTGGAAACTGCCGAATTATGTCATTCTGTGAATCTCTGAGCTGCCTGGTGGTTTCACAGCCTTCTCCTCAGGCCACCTTCCTTCCAGGTGAACAGTCTAGAGCCTCAGCTTTCATGTTTATTATTGGACTCCATTTATTTCTCTCCTCCCTTTTTGGAGAACTCAGGACTTACTAGTGGGAGAACACTGTCCACAGCCACCGAATCACCTTTTTTCTTTTTTAAAAGATTTTATTTATTTATTTTTAAAGAGAGTGGAAGGGAGGGAGAAAGAGAGAAACATCAGCTGGTTGCCTCTCATACGTACCCCAACTAGGAATTGAACTGGCCAACTTCCACTTTGTGGGACAACACCCAACCAACTGAGCCACACTAGTCAGGGCCAGATTAGCTTTTTCCGTGGTTTTCTGTTCATGCAAATATTTCGGGATACTGCAAAGGTGTCTTTATTGTCTGTTGATTTCATTCTGTAAATTTATTCACCACAAGGTCAGAAATACTGAAAATCCATGACAAAGTAAGAGAATATGAGGTGCTTGGAAGTGTGCGTTAATTGTATAGTCCAAGAAGGACTATGTGTTCCTATATGTCCCACTGAAGTTACAGATCTGTTATAGACTGGAAATGTTTGAAAAAACATTACCTGGAAGGTTGATTCAAATTAAAACAAGATTTAAACCTTGGCCAGGTAGCTCAGTTGGTTGGAGCATTGCCCTGTGCACCAAAAGGTTGCAGGTTTGATCCCTGGTTGGGGTGCAGATGGGAGGCAACCAGTTAATATTTCACTCTTTCTCCCCACCTCTTCCCCTCTCCCTCCCCCTGTCCCCTTCTTCTTGTCCCCCTACTCCCCCTCCCCTGCCCCCTTCCTGCCTCTCTTCCTCTTTCCCCCCTCTGTAAAATCAATAAACATTTTTTTACATGAGGATTTAAAAAAGATTTAATACTTATTTTCAGGCATGTTCAAATTGACAGATTCCAAATGAAAAGAATTTGGGAATATATGCATTATTTTATCAACAGTACACTTATATTCTTAGATTTTATGCTTTTAAGGTTAATTTTACATCATCCTAATGTTGAAAACCAAATCTCATGTGCACAAATCATTCCTCAATGTTCATGTTTCTTTCTACTGTCTTTAGCATGTGATTTTTGCCAATTCTCAGGTCCCTTGGCCTTACAATATTTTGTCTCCCCTCTAGAAGTTCCATCAAATGCTTCAAAACTATGTACCACAACTTTTTTATCCACTTGTCTTTTGGGTAGTTGTGTTGCTTCCATATCTTGGCTATTGTAAACAATGCTGCAGTGAACATGGGGGTGCATATATTCTTTCAAATTAATGTTTTGGGTTTCTTTGGATATATTCCCAAAGAATATAAGGCTGGGTCAGAAGACAGTTTCAATTTTAATTTTTTGAGGTAACTTCATACTGCTTTCCACAGTGGCTACACCAGTCTGTATTCTCACCAGTACAGTAGGGTTCCCTTTTCTCCACATACTCGCCAGCACTGTTTGTTGGTTTATCGATTGCCATTCTGACAGGTGTGAGGTGATATCTTGTGATTTTAATTTGCATTTCTCTCATGATTAGTGACATTGAGCATCTTTTCATATGTCTATTAGCCATCTGTATATTCTTTTTGAGAAGTATCTGTTCAGGTCTTCTGCCCTTTTTTTTTATCCTCACCTGAAGACACTGCTTTTAGAGAGAGAGGAAGCGGGGAGGGGAGAGAGAGAAACATCAATTGGTTGCCTCCTGTATGTGCCTTAACCAGGAATCAAACCTGCATCCTTCCCGTGTGTGGGCTGATGCTCCAATCAAACCACACTGGCCAGGGCTCCTCTGCCTATTTTTTAATTGGATTGTTTGGGGTTTTTTGGTGGTGTTGTGTGGGTTCTTCATAAATTTGGGATCCTAATCCCTTAATGGAGTGCATCATTGGCAAATATGTTCTCCCATGCAGCAGGTTGTCTTTTCTTTTGTCAGTGACTTCCTTTGCTGTGCAAAACCTTTTTAGGTTGATGTAGTCCAATTGTGTCTATTTTTTTCCCCTTGCTCAAGCACTTACATCCATTCTTTATTGTTTAATGCATCTCTAATGTTTGTGTTTCAAGTAGAATAGGATCTCCAGCACACTCACTGTCTTGCACTTTCTCCCTCTCAGCAGCTTCATTAAAGTATAATTGATATTAAACAAGCTATACATACTTGTGTATCATTTGATGAATTTTAATATATGGTATGTATACACCCCTGAAACCATCACCACAATCAAGATAATGAACGTATCCATCATGCCAGAAGTTTTCTCACACACTCTTGTAATCATCTTCTGACCTGTCCTTTTCTTTTCTCATCCCCAGGCAACAATTGATGGACTTTCTGTCACTATAGATTAGATTACATGTTCTAGAATTTCATATAAATAGTATTATTTTGGTGGAGGGGTGGTCTGGTACCATTCATTGTTAAGTTTTTTGAGATTCATTTGTATTATTTTGTTAGTTTATTCCTTGTTAATTACTGGGTAATATTCCATTGTGTGTGTGTGTATATATATATATATATATGTATGGCTTATCATATACCTGTTGATACTTGAAGTGGAATATACTTTTTATAATAAGGTATAACCCCGGGAAATTTTATTTTTTATTTTTTTATTTTTTTACTTTTTCCTAGGATCTTAATGTACTTGTTAAGAAAGGTGGACAAAGGAGCTACTTGGAAAGATAGCCTGCCCTAAGTTGGCCATCAGTGATGTATCTCACTCTTATCTTTGGCAGGTTTTGGTGTTAAGATGTTCAGTACTGCCGACATGAAAAGCAGTCAGTACATTCCCATGCATAGCAAACAGATCCGTGGACTGGCTTTCAGCGGTCAGTCCAATGGCTTACTTCTCTCTGCTTCCCTAGACAACACTATTAAACTGACCAGGTGAGTACTTTGGGGAGGAACGTGAAACTTGGGCTGTTTAATGTTAAATAGCATGGAAATTAATATTTGTGTTATGGTGGCCTTAGCTTAGGGTTTCTTGATTTGTGTTTATTTTTGTTTTACTTATGGGGGGGGTGTTTGTTTTCCCCTCATCTACTTTAAAATGTTCACAAAATACATCTTAAGTCATGCGGATAAGAGTAACACCCTTGAAATGATAAAGTGACAATATGGAGTCACCATACCAGTTTAGGACTGCTTATTCCTGGTGTATTACCTGGATCATTCTGCCTAACAGAAATGTTTACTGGGAGCTCACTCTCCTTGGGTGCCCTGATGACTTCTTTCATTGGAAGTAGTTTTGATTAGATATCTGATAGTTGGCTTCCTGTTTAATTTCTGCAGCTAAATCCAAGGGACATCATGATAGCACACTTACAAACATTTTGACTTTGCAAGAATGCTTCAGCTTAATGTACTGTGTGTGTGTGTGTGTGTGTGTGTGCTGTGACTTTTTTCTAGTGTTAAAGGCGGGGGGCGGGGGGTTAGTACCAAAGATTATTAGTTACTATCTCTGGTTGTTGGATCGTAATTTATTTTTATTTTTCTTGTATTTTCAGCATGGAATAGCATAACCAATATAGTAAATAACTGGAGAATGTAGTGGAAATATAGTGGGGATGTACTGTGTCTATTGTCCTTTAATTTACTTTTACTTCCTTACAGCTCAAGGAGAGAACCCATGTGCTCCCAGCCCCTAGCCCCCAAAATATTATGGAATTATAAGGAGTTATCTGGGCAGTCCTTAGAGGAATAGTTTAGGTGTGTGGGTGTATTCTTAAGTGATCAGCATGAAAATAATAATATTTATATATTTGATTTTCTTAATACATAGTTGTAAAAGTCTCTTGTAATTCCACAGCCTGGACACAAATACAGTGGTCCAGACTTACAATGCTGGACGGGCTGTCTGGAGCTGCTGCTGGTGTCTTGATGAAAACACTTACATCTATGCTGGACTCGTCAATGGTTCAGTTCTGGTATATGACCTTCGAAACACGAATTGTTATGTCCAGGAATTAATACCTCAGAAAGCCAGGTAGGGAGTCACTTATTACTTCCTGTAGGTAGCCTCTTTCTCTTGGACAGTTACTGTATTAATCCTCTCTTTTCAAGAGTGTTTCATGGTTGGTCAGAATTCCTCACAGAGGCCAGTTCTCTCTGAATCCGCTAATATGTTCTTACTTAAGAATCAGAAAGATCCTTAGAGTTTATGTTCATGTTATTTTACATGGTAGAAAGGTCTGGTACCAGGTATAACCAGCTTCATAGAATAACTCATAGCCTAACATGGCAAAATAAAGTCAGATCTACATTCAGTACCCAGCTCCACTTGTTATGAGCTATGGAATTTTGTCCTGTTGTGATCTTCATCTATAAAATATGGTCAGCACACAGTTGCTTTTATAGCCACATGTCTAACACACAGGAAGAAAACAGTAAAAGGTAGCCCAATAAAAAGTGATTTAAAACTTCCCTAATCCACAGCTAAACCAACTTGGTCTAAGGATTCCATATTACTATGACTTATTTATAATCCAGTGACAGAGTTGGGAGTTTGTGAAGTCAGTTCAAGTTCTGAGGGTGGGTGGCCACCAGCACCACTGTGGCTGTTCAGAATGTGTTGAGTACCTCTTGGGCATGATGCTCTCCTGGCGGCATAAAGGTCTCAAAAGGAGAGTGGGGTTTGTGGCCTGGACCAAAATGAGAAGTGTCTTAAGAGAGAATTTCCATTTGTAATATGAATATATATTAAAAGAGGGGCAGCAGGATCTAAATATAAAAATATCACTATAGTAATAATTACTGACTGAAACCTAGCCTCAACAATTTGTGGTTTTCTTTTCATTTGGATGGGGTGAAATCACGCTTCAGCAGTGTTTGTGGTCTGCGGGCCCGGAGGGGATTGAGGTAAACTTACACAGATGTGAAATCCAGGCACAGTAACTGCCATTGATGTAGAGGGACCCACACAGAGTAGGCAGTAAATGCGATAGCAAGGAAATAATATTTGTGTGTATTGTCTTTATTTTAGTTTGCTTTTGGTTAGCTAACTGAGAAATGAAATAAGATGGCAGTGCTGGCCAGGTAGCTCAGTCGATTAAAGCATTGTCCTAATACCACCAGTGTTGCAGGTTTGAGCCCTGGTCAGGGCACAGAGAAGAATCAACCAATGACTACATAAATAAGTGGAACAACAGAATTGACATTTCCCTTCCTCTCTCTAAAATATTAATAAATACAAAATTGTTTTAAAGCCCTGACTGGTATGGCTTAGTGGGTTGGACATTGTCCCATAAACCAAAAGCTAGCTGTTTATTTAGGTTCCCTGGTCAGGACACATGCCTGGGTTACAGGCCAAGTCTCCAGTTGGGGGCATGCAAGAGGCAATCAATCAGTGTTTCTCTGGCACATAAATGTTTTTCTTCCTCTCTTTCTCCTTCCTTTCCCCTCTCTCTCAAAATAAATAAGTAACAATCTTTTATAAAGAAAGAAGGCAGAGTGCTTTGGCAACTTTAGCAGAAAAAAGTTCATAGGAACGTAGTCTGTAAGCTAATATTTCTGAGGCAATTCTTGGCATAGTCCTAATCATATGCTTGCAGAAAGAGATATAGAAAATATCTAAAACAATCCGGTTTATAAATTAAAATGTAGTTGCTTGGGGATATATTTTAAATGAGGTGTCTGTCAATTGCAGCTTGGAAGTTTTATTTAGATGTATAAGCTGTGTTTCTTTTTTGACTTTTCCTATGTATGCGGCTAACTCCATTTCCAGAAGCTCATACTAGTCAAATTTTCTGGTAATTGTTATCTCGTACTAAATATCTTAGTCGATTTTTTTCATTACTTTTAGACCATATTGTGTCTCTTCCAAAATTGAATGTAGAATATTTTATGTATGTCTTTTTATTTCTACAGAGTGGGTTGGTAGTTTTATCAGATGTCAGAGAATAATGACTCACAGGTTTTTAACCTCTTTTATGGAGGTAGAAATGTGCTCAAGGCGGTTCCTGGTAGTGGGGTCTGGAATAGTCTAAGTATTAGAATGTGAGGCATGGGTTCCTTTCTTTCCCTTCAGGTGCCCGCTGGTGTCCCTGTCATACATACCCAGAGCTGCCTCGGCTGTGTTTCCATATGGTGGAGTGTTGGCTGGAACCTTGGAGAATGCTTCCTTCTGGGAGCTAAAAACGGGCTCTTCTCTTCGGCCTCACGTACTACCCATAGAGCCAGGGGGCTGCATAGACTTTCAGACAGAAAGCAGCACCCGACACTGTCTAGTGACTTACAGGCCTGGTGAGTGTTGGAATGCCCTCCTGGGACCACCTGTGATTTTTTGGGATCACATTTGTGAAAGACAGGAAAGGAGAGCTTTCCCTGTCCTTCAGTAGTACTGGTAAGCCCCTCAGACTAATAGCTCTTAACTACTACAGTGAGGATGATGACCCCACGTTTCTGCATACAGCCTGCCTTCCTGCTCCTCACTTGTGTGAACTAGGACAGATTCTGCCAGGTACTTACTCCATGGAAGTAAATCAACCACTTTAGGAGCTCCTACAACTTAGGACAGTAATGGAATAAGGAAGCCTGCTTTTGAGGTCATTGAGCCACTCTCAGATCACTTTCATGTCTTCTCCCTGCTCCTCACCTAAGAGAAAAGCCCAGACTAGGGCATTAGCTGTTCCTTCTTATCTGGGGCCAACATAGTTAAGTGGAGAGTAGATGGACAACCATGGTTGTGTGGGCTTAGCTAGCTGAACTTCTCACTGCCTCCAGAACTAGGGTGCACAACAGTCATCTGTGCTTAAATTCATAGGTTCTTTTTTAGCCTGAAAGGTATGAATCTATGTTGATGAGCTATACTGATGGTTAGGTAGATGTTCCATCAGAGATAGTCATCAAAGTGCCGTACTTCTACTAGTTGTGGGTAGATGTAATCATTGAAAAATTTTTTTGAGCTGAGAAGTTGCCTCAGCACTCTTCCGACCCTTTCAGTTCTTAGTCATCTTATAGGTCCTCTGTCTCCAAGACTGATGCACTGTGTATGACGTATAGAAAACTTGGGTGTTCCATTTTGTTTTCGAGCTTTTGTTTGCCTTCCAGCAGAACCACAGATGTATGTTTCCCCTTTTGTAATACAGTTTCACTTTGTAAAAGTGTACAGTTGCAGGGCTAATGGGGTCCCCACTGGGGAAAGGACAAATAATTGTAGTCAGACTTAAAACCCCAGCAGAAGTGTGGCAGGATACAGTGATTTTCCTAAAAATGAGTCTCTCATGGGCAGAACCTATTGTAGATAACTTAATCCTAGCCTAGGGCTCTGGATGTCATTTGTGCTGTATTAGTTTGTTCTTGTTATTATGTTTGTAGTTATCTTGATGGTTTAATTGTGGCTTTTCCACTTAGCTAGGTTATAAGTATCTGAGGTATTTATTATTTGGACCATTTCCATGGAGTAACACTTTTCTCTTGTCTCCTAGATAAAAATCATAACACTTTACGAAGTGTGCTGATGGAATTGTCCTACAAGCTGGATGAAGCTGGAGAGCCAGTCTGCTCCTGCCATCCTGTGCAGACATTCCTGGGGGGACCCACTTGCAAACTATTGACCAAAAGTGCTGTTTTCCAACACCCAGGGAAGAGTGGCAGCATCCTGGTGTGCACTGGCGATGAAGCATCAAATTCTGCCCTGGTGAGCCTATTATTTTTTATATAAAATGTATAAAGCAAAAAGCTAAAGTTCTCCATGATTACACCTCTGCAAATTTATGTGTATGCATGTTCACTTAGTTTAGTTTTTATACAACTCACACTTTATATACTGCTATGTGGCTTGCTCTTTTCCTGTTTAACTTCCTGTCTTGGTTACTTTTTCATTTCAATATCTGTGGATTCACCTCATTCTTTTTATGTAAGCTAAAGTGTTCCATGGGCCATATTTTCAACCTTAAAAAAAAAAAGACCACTGAAACCCCCTATAAAATAATTTCTTAGGCATCTGCTCTCTCAGTCCTGGGTGAAACCAGTAGATGAAGGGTTGGTGGGGAATTTCAAGATGCAGGGGTCAGCCTGTTAACACCTGAACATGTAGATCAACCTTAGCATCACTGTAAGTGGGCTTTTCAGGAATAATTTGCCTCTTGATGCAAGGCAATAAGAAGTACAGGGCACCTTTTATGACATGTCCTTGAACCTTAATCTAGGCCTTACTTAAGTATGTAAGGGTAGCCCTAGCTGGTGTGGCTCAGTGGATTGAGTGTGGGCCTGCAAGCCAAAGGATTGCTGTTTGGATTCCCACTCTAGGGCACATGCCTGGGTTGCGGGCCAGGTCCCCAGCAGGCAGTGTGCAAGAGGCAACCACACATTGATTTTCTCTCCCTTTTCTTCCTCCCTTCTCTCTAAAAAATAAATAAAATCTTAAAAAAAATAAGTATATAAGGGTAAAATGACATGAAATTGGCAAAGAAAAAATAGAATTGATAAAGTAGGTATAGTAAAAGCTTAATCAGCTGGGTAATGAGTTGCTCAGTATACTGTTCTACTTTTTTATACTTTAAATTTTTTTCATAATAAAAAGTTTAAAATAAAAAGAAAGCACTAGTTAGAAGATAAGTTCTATATAGCATAAATAATAAAATATTTTTAAATTAAATTTTAAAAAAAGATAGGTTCCATGAGGCCAAGGACAAGGACTTTGTCCTATTGTCCCTTCTGTCCATAAAAGACTTATCTAGCACATATTGAAGGGATGACTGCTAGGTAGGCTTGGTATTAAGATTCACTGAGAGGTGAACTAATTGCTGATTACAGTAGGTGAGGCCATACCTGGATTGCATCAGGTGTGTTGATTTTATACAACCTTGCAGGGTTAGGGCTTTGTTCCCCAGACAGTGCTCTCTCTGCATGTCTTTCAAAGTTGATGGGAAAGAAAAAAAGCAAGTTTCCCAACTGAATTTAATGACTTTACCTTTTATCTTTGTCTTTTTTAGCTTTGGGATGCTGGCAGTGGCTCCTTGCTGCAGAATCTGCCGACTGATCAGCCTGTCTTGGACATCTGCCCTTTTGAGGCAAACCATAGCAGCTACTTGGCTACCTTAACAGAGAAGGTGGTCCAGATCTATAAGTGGGAGTGACCCTGGTCATAAAACTTATAAGGCATGCTCCTGGTTAATGTTAAATGTTGTTTGCTAGCACATAACAGCCTTGAGCAAGATCCCTACTTATTTAAGTCTGTGGCCTAGAACTTTTGGAAACAATGTTTCTTTAGATTAGTATGATTCTAAGACTCCAGATCACTGAAACACTACAGAGTGTGTATTTGCTGTGTTCATCAAAAGAGTAAGTGACTGGTACTGTGTGTACATTATTCCTTTTCTTTGGTTTAAAAGCCTTCATGAATCTTTGTTGAGAATCTGTACTTTCAGGCTGTCTGCTGGATCACAGAGTGTGTCCTCCCAGCAGTCTTTTAGGATATGACTGTGCACTGGCCATTTCGTAGCCCCTGCTTGAGTGGTCTTGTCACATGGGCTATTTGGTTTGGGAATGCCTATGTCCCTGAAGGGACTAAACATTTGATGCTACTTGGATGCAGTGTGGATGCAGAAGTCTTCCGTTGAACACAAGAGGGCGCTATACCTTGCATAGGATTTGATCTCTTTCTGACCTGGGCTGACGACAACCTTTTAGTAACTTGGTTTCATCCCCACAGAAGTGTGTAATAGAGCACATCTGGTTTACTTTGGTAGCCACAGTTACGTTCCAGTTGCGCAGTGCTAGCGTATTGGCATGCCCCATGATGGAGGCAACTGATGAGCTACAGACAGCTTTCCTAATGCTGGGTGCATTAAATTCATTGGATTGTGAAAGCCAAGGAAAGAGACCAGTTATTTGAGCACAGTGGGGAAGCTTTTTTTTCTCCTTGCCTCCCCCCCCCCCCCCACCAGCCTAGGATCTCAGGAGTGGACCATTCCTTTTCCCTTTCATTAGGAAAAGATGAGTGAGTGATATGTTAAAGCTCTTGTATCTCCTAGGATCATATCAAGAGTGATGGACTAACTAAAATAGACTTAAAAAGAGAAGTTGCTCAGATTGCTGCTGTGCTGCAAATAGGAAAAGGGCTTGTCTCTTCCGTTCTGAAAGAGTTCCCACATGAATAAAGCCACCCCTTCTGAGTGAGGGGCTGTTCTTGAGCATGTAAAGCCTTCCCTGTGTGAAAATAATGTTCGATTCCAAGTTCTTTTGATTTGCCTCCCATCCTGATCTTTTCTAAAAGTGTTAGTAAAGTGGTTATTCTCAGGAAGGTAATAATGGTTGCAGACCTGTGGGTTGCAGGAGATGCCCATTAACTTTTTTTTAAACTCTGGATTGTCCAAATTTGGGCACTGCACTTTTCTCCAGTGGAGGGCTCAGGAGTGTGATTTTCTTAAATAATTGTTGTAGAAATGTTACTGTTTTTATTTTTAAATAGTTACAACCTGTAAACCTCTGAGCCATTTCCAGCATTTCTCACCAGCAAGGGGTTATTGCAGTAGATTTCCCCAGAGTTTCAATTTCTAGTTGTGCCTTTTAAAGAGTGGCCTTCTATTTTAGGGATATTTTGGAAAGCCACTTTTCAGGGCCTGGGAGACAGCCCCCTTTTCTCAGAGAAGATACTCCTTTTGATAAGTTAATGGTCAATTGCCCAGGCCTAGAGCTTCAGTGGCAGAATGGGATTTGAATTCAAAAGCAGAACACATCTGGTTTCAGTAGATTGTCACAGAGGGATGCAGATATTCAAACCCTGGCTCCCTTTTGTCTTGGGCAGCAGTAGGATTTGACTAGCCTTGAAGTACACTCAAGGGATGCTGATTGAGTTGCCTAAGCATAGCAGCCAAGGGACTTACTACCAGAGAGGTTGGGTGAATCTCACCTCTTGCCAATCCTTGCGTTCCTCCAGTAAATTTGTGTGTTTTAGAAACAAATTCATGTGACTCATTTCTCCAAAGGAAAAAAACCCTCACCTCCAGCCACCCCCCAACACCACAGCTGTCAGGAGATTGTAGACCCAGACTCTACAGTCTTGCTAGACCCAGTCCTGTACAGCACCCAGCTCTTCCTACCATGTTTCTTCATTTCTGTCTCTAAGGTTGAAAGTATCTTGTTGTATATATCCTTTTACCTGCTTTGAAAATGGGGTAGTAGTTTCTCTGTTAGTGTGTTTTAATAATTGTGTGTTTTATATTTTAATCTTAATGTGAAAATAAAGAACCTACCATGTTAAACAGCTCCTGGTGTCTTCTGTCTCTTTGACTGCCAGCAGAGGTGGGGACATGTTTGCTTCTTGGGAGAGGGCTATAATCTCAGCCTGATAGATTCTTCATTTCATGCCGTACTAGTTTTGAGTTATACAGTTACCCTGGATCTGACATCTTATTTAAATTGATGAGGTGATTCTTTTTTTTTTTTTTTTAAGACAGGAAGAGAGGGAGAGAAACAGAAACATCAGTGTGTGGTTGCCTCTTGTGCACCCGCTACTGGGGACCTGGCCCACAAACCAGGTATGTGCCCTGACTGGGAATAGAACCTGCGACCCTTAGCTTCGCAGGCCAATGCTCAGTGCACTGAGCCACACCAGCCAGGGCCTGGTCATTTGTTTATTCTGAGACCTAAGGGTCTAAATTCTGAAAACTACATTTCTCAGACTCCTTTTGTCTTTCAATCCAGGAGACAAGTTGGAGGATGCAAGAAGAGGAAAAGACTACCTTTTGTTTCTTTTCATCTTTGTCAGCTCTTCCTATGGTGTCAACAGCATTGGGCAAGTGTGGGCTCCTGGGCTCCTGTTCACGGTTCTACTCACAGTTCTGGCTACTTGCTTCAGTTTCTTTGCTCTGTTTAGTTCAGGAATTTCTGTTACCAGAAATGGTGGTGTTCAGGGATTAGACTGGAAAGGCTGAGAATGTCTTTCAGCTGAATAGTAAATGAAGGATACTAGATTCCAGGAGGACGGAGTCCATAGGTGAAGTTTACTATTGTCGTGGAACCTGGTGTTCCAACAGAAAACGACAGTTCTGGGGTAGAAGTAAACCCCAAGTTATCAAGAAACCCAATATTCTCTCCCACTGTGGCCCCCCCATCTCAGTGATTAACTGTAAGTGGAATTCGGAAAATAGATGTTGGTGTGTCCTGTCCTTTGTATCTTTTGTTCGTTGGTAATGATCTCTGCTGTTGATCCCTTTATAGTTCACAAAGCCCCTTCCCAATATATTACTTTTTGAGCAGTGTTGTAGAGTAAGTATTGTCATTCTAGTTTACAAAGGAAGAAACAGGTTTAAAATCGTATCAAAGGAAAATGCCATTTGGGTGGTATTCAATTAGTTTTACATATCCTACCTAGTCTTTGCATTTTATACTTTTCATTGCTGACAGCTAGGTGGGAGTTGGGAAACCTGGGCAAAAGCTCACTTGCACTCTTCGTATCTCTGTCTCCAGAATACCTGGGCTAGTTTCCCACTTCTGTGTTTAAAATGAAAACATCGGAGTCGTGCCCATTATTGCAACTCCACGTTCATCCAAACGCCCTCACGATTGTCGGGCTTCTTGGTGCTGAGGCTGGGAATACCGCTGTTCAGTGGGTGGGTCCATGACATAGGGACAAGAGCCACCTGATCCGTGTTCATCACAGAGGTCAAGTGAAGAGGGGAAGGAAGAAGGTGGAGCTGCTCGGGCTTCTCAAATACATGGAGACTGAAGGAGCTTGCTTACCCAACTTTTGTGAAGAAATAAATCAGGGTGGGGGGGCAAGGTGTGGCATATAGTAGTCGTGAAAATGTGTCTCAGATCTCCAACTGTTGGAACTGTAATTGACCAATGTCCTAGCTGTTGTCCTCTGAAATTTCATCATGTTCCCTCTGAGGCCACACTCCAAGGATTGCTCCCAGCCAATGACTGAGAATGGCAGAGATATTAAAACAGGCCCGTTGCTGGGAGGCTTACATCCTAAGTTGTCCATAGCTAATCCTACCTGGAGAAGGCTTCTTACAGAACCCAAAATAATCCACCAGCCGGCAAGTAGTGAAGTACATAATGAAACCCAGTCGAGGATAGTTCTAACTGCAGTGCTATCCCCAAGGCAGAAAATATATAGGTGCTCAGAATATAATTACTGAATAAGTTAATATAAAAATGATATGTTGATAAGGGGTGAATTTTCCCAGGGAGGCTTTAAAATGTTGAGACTTGAGATAAACATTTAAAGATAAATAATTTTAGGATGAAAGGGTTAGAACCTCATGGGTCCATGTTCTGTTTGATCTTGAAATCTTGGACATGGCAAAGATCAGAATGTTGCCTGAGGAAAGGGAGGCCACCAAGGCAGTCCTGTACTACAGCAATAGTTGCTGTAAAGACTGATGGCCCAGAACTGGCTTAGTTTTTGGGAAAAACATGTTCTTGAAGACCACAGTCAGAAATTTTTGAAAATGGCTCCAAGTGTTTGAGCTGCACAGTCAAGTTTGGGAAAGGATGCTCGTACTTCAGAAGCTCCAGTAGTCCTCAAATGGGAAAAATGGTTAAGAAGTGTGTGTGTGGGGAGGGGGGGTGCTCTGCCCAAACATCTCTTTTCACCTTGCTTAAAGTAGTGGGTGACAGAGAGCAACTAGTGTGTTTCGGGGAAGTAGGAACATTTCCACAGCTCAGCAGTCTGAGCGGTAGTGTCTTCATTGATGGCCAGCACCCTGCTGAGTGCTATGAAGGTAGTGGTGAGGTGGTTAATGACTACCTTTACTAGCTTTTGCTTGGCGATTAAATCACACACCTGCTGAAAAACCCTTCAATGGCTTCCCGTTGCATGTACTTTTAAGTGTACTTAAACCTAATGCAATTGTTTTCTATTTATCCCATTTGTTCTTTTGGGGGGACTAGTCAAGTCCTATTCATTACAGTATTTTTTTTCTTAGCTTTTCACTTACACATTCTTGTAGTATTCTTTTAGTGTTTACCCTAGACTCTAGGGCCTGGGGATTACATCAAATGTGCATCCTTCATTTGAGCTGTGGGAGCCATATCACTATTGCCTTTGTTATAATCCCTCATTATTGTCCGCATAGTTGTCCTTCTGGTGCTATTTCTTCCTCAGTCCTGTGCTGGGGGGTCACTCTCCTTCAGGCTAAAGTAATACAGTTTTGCTAGCAATGAATTATCTATCTCAGCTTTAGTTTGTCTGAAAATGACATTATTTCTTTTTTTTTTTTTAAAGTAGGACTTTAGCCCTGGCTAGTGTGGCTCAGTGATGGAGCACTTACCTGCGAACCAAAGGGTTGCTGGCTCGATTCCCAGTCAGGGCACACGCCTGGGTTGTGGGCCAGGGCTCTAGTGGGGGGGAGAGGTGTGACAGGCAGCCACACATTGGTGTTTCTCTCCCTTTTCTCCTTCCCCTTGCTCTAAAAATAAATAAAGTATTTTTAAAAATAGGTCTTATTTTTTAAGCAGTTTTAGATTCACAGCGAAATTGAAAGAAGGGCACCTGGTCAGCGTGGCTTGGTTGGAGCAGTGTCCCATACATACACAAAAGGGTTGGGGGTTCAATTCCCAGTCAGGACACATACCTTGGTTGTGGGTTTGATCCCCAGTTGGGGTGTGGGTAAGAGGCAGCCTATTGATGTTTCTCTTTTTATTGCTGAATTATATTTTGTTATCTGGATGTACCAATTTGTTTATCCATTCACCTACTGAAGGATATCTTACTTGCTTCCGAATTTTGGCAATAATGAACAAAGCTGCTATAAACATCCCTGTACAGCTTTTTGTGTATGTACTAAGTTTTTTTTCCGTTTTTTTAATCACCACCCAAGAATATGTTTATTGATTTGAGAGAGGGGAACATCTATGTGAGAGAAACATCATTGGTTGCTTCCCTCATGTGCCCTGCCTGGGAATCAAACCTACAGCCCTTCAGTGCACAGTGCATGGGACAACGCTGCAGCCAACCGAGCCACACAGGCCAGAGTGACCTTCAGTTTTGAAATACATTTTCCTTGATTGTAGAATCTTAGGCTTTAGACTGTAGAATCTGGCTTTATTCCTAGGGTATAAACCTTCTGAGGTTTCATTTAAAAGCCCGGGTACTTGCTAAGGCCTCTGTATCTCAGCAGGGTTTAACTCTAACTTCTATTTCCTCAGTGCTTACATGACCAGTGGAATCTCTTCCAATTTATTGTTCCGTTAGCTATTATTTTCTTCTAGATCTGTTGATGTCTCACCCTGTGCCTGCACAGCTTAGGAATGAGCCAGTGACGAGAGAAATTTGTTCATAGATTTTTGGCTCTTTCTCTGTGGTTTCCTTCTCCAGTATTTTGACCCTGGAGTCCCTGCCATTTGGCGGGCTCTGAACTCCTACCTGTGTATTTTTAGCCCAGTAAGACTGCTGCTTACTGCATGGGTTCAGTTCTTTTGAGCCACAATTTGGATAGTACACTTGGGGAAAAAAATGGGCAGTGGAGGTTCCTCATATACTTTCCTTTTCTTAAAGGTTGTATGTTGCCCCTTATTTCCTGGCTGCATTGGTTTCTTTCTAATTTCTTCCAAAGATATTTTATGTATTGTATCTAGACTTTATGGTTTTATTTTAGTGAAAATGGAAACTCTTAGTCATGGTTGGAATCAGAATCCTCCCTAATAACATGTATATGTAGGGCTTACAGGGCCCTGTATGATCTGACCCTTGACCAGTTCTCGACTCCTTTTAAGTCCCCCACTTTTCTCATTTTAATTCAGCCACACGGACCTTCATGTTATGCTTATTCCCACATCACGGGCTTGAACTTGTTAACCTCTGAGGTCATCTGCTTGTGCAGCACTTTTGTTACGATCTAAATTTTTTTGTCCCCCTAAATTCGTATGTTGAAATCCTAATGCCCAATGTGATAATATTAGTAGGAGATGGGGCCTTCTGGAGGTGCTGCAGTCATGAGAGTGGAGCTCTTATGAGTGGGGTTAATATTCTTATCTGAGACCTCACAGAGCTTCCTGGCCCCCTCCACTATATCAGGACACTGTGAGGAGTTGGCATTCTGCAACCTGGAGGAGGGCCTTTGCCACAACCCCGCAAGCTATACCCTGATCTCAGACTTTTGGCCTCCAGAACTGTGAGAAATAAACAAGTATTGTTTATAAGCCAACCAGTCTGTGTTATTTTTGTTATAGCAGCCTGAACAGACTAAAACAACCTAGATCCATTTCTTTACATGGTTGTCATCTTTATGCCAATTGGCTCATTTATTACTCAGTTTTTTCCTAGCTGCCTTCATGTAGAAGTTCCTACCCACCCCAGCCAATAAGAGAAAATAAAGTATCTTTTATTTTCTTTATAGCACTTAACATAGTCTGAAATTATCTTGCTCTTTCTTTACTATCTTACGGTTTATCATATAAGCCAGTGCAACTGTGCAACAGATACCTGTTGAATGAATTAGGAAAGAATCAAAAAACTAGGGGTATGTACAGTAATGGGTAAAATGAATTCCTAGTTTATGACAGAGGTAGTATATTTTATCTTGAAAAGTCAGTGAAGCCAGGAGACCCCACATTAAGTCAGCCCTCTTTCCAGTGACTTGGGGGTTTGTGACTTTTGGAAGGTCTGGGCTTGCTGCCACTGCCTGAGCTGGCAAGCCTCCCAGATTTCTCATGGTATCTTGCTTCTTGGTCACTGTGATTTCAAGATAGGCTCGTATACTCTTCCCTATCTCCAGAGGCAATCTGTGGCTGGGCGTAGGGTTTCCTCATTGCAGGATGAGACATAGGCGACTGCTGGCTCCTCTAAACAGATTGTCAATTTCTAGCCTTAAACTGGCTTGAAGTAATCTCCCACTTGTCTGAGCACATGCATATCCGCCATTGAAAATTAATGACCCTTAATGACTTTTAAAGAACTACTGGTGATGTCTCTTGTATGCCTGATTGAGACTGACCTATGCCATGTTTCTGTTAATGAATGTGTACACTTATCTGGTCTACCCTGAGCTGCCTTAGTCAATGCTCAAAGTTAGCAAAAGTCTGAGGACCATTTTATGGCAGTAGCAGATGCGAATGTTGGTGGAGAGGCAAACATGCCCTTATTCTTAGAGCTAGAGACCTGGAGTCAGCCACAGTGGGCAGTTTATACCCCCAGGATATTCAGTCTCAGGGGCTCTTTATAGAGCCCCACCCCACATCCCAGGCTCTAGTTACATCTGATTTGTTTTTGATTGTCCATTTGTGGGTCAGCACAGCCAAAACAGCCAAAGCCGCATTTTTCAACGTCTGACCAGTTGGTATCATGTGCTTCAAGCTGCCATCATTCCCCAACATGCTGGAGTGGTAGAGTAGGATAAGGGTGCACCAGGACAGTGGGAAGCCCCAGGGATTCTGGTCCTAGGCTGGCAGAGTTCATCCTGAGCAGATCATTTAATCCTGCTCTGCAGAACTGTTAACCATTTCTGTGCCATTCCTCGGTTTACCGTATTTTGCTGTGTATAATGCTTGCTTTTTTTGCCCAAATTTTTGAGGGAAAAATAAGGATGCACATTATACATGGGTATAATGATTACATACCATTAGTAAGATAATCCCATGTATAATGTGCACAAAAACGTGGGTGCGCATTATACATAGGGGTTTATTATACATGACAAAATACAGTATTTCTTTTCAGTCCTTTTTGTTTTCTTCATTTCCTCCCATCCTTCTCTCTTGCTTTTTCCCCCTTTTCCTTCTTCTCATGATTGTTCTGTATAGATAAAATCAGAGTCTAATTTTGACTTTCCTGGTTTTCTTGCCTGTTATAGCCTATGTGGTTTCTAAGGTTGTGGAAAATTTACTGTGGACCAATACCTCTCATTGTGGGGAAACAGCAATTTTGTCCTCCAGGGGACATTTGAAAATGTGTAAAGACATTTTAGTTGTCTTAGAGGGGGGATTGCTCCTAAACATCCTGAAATACACAGGGCCCTTCCCCACAATGAGCAAGTACCTATTCCCAATGCCAGTAAAGTGTCATGTGGACAAACCCTGCTGTAGATACAATTTTTGATGGTTGCATATTGTTCTATTGTTTTCAAGTCATTTATTTATTTAAACACGTCCTCTGTTGTTGGTATTTATTTTGATTTTTTCTTAGATTTTTATTTATTTATTAAGATTTTATTTATTTTTAGAGAGGGAAGGGAGGGAGAGAGAGAGAGAGAGAAACATCAATGTGCAGTTGCTGGGGGCCATGGCCTGCAACCCAGGCATGTGCCCTGACTGGGAATCGAACCTATGATGCTTTGGTTCGCAGCCCATGCTCAATCCACTGAGCTACGCCAGCCAGGGCTATTTTGATTTTTTTTTACCTAATACAAATAATATTGAAATATGCTCATGTGTTTGAATTAACACAAAACATAAATATTCCTGTTTTCCTGTAAATGCTGAACCAAATTTCAGCAGTGGATATTGTAAATGTCAAAGGATCGTGACAATTAGAACCCAACCCTGTCCTGATGCATGACTTAAATGACAGTGAATGTCCGAAAGCTTTGGGAAGATACCTCTCCTGAGGGAAGGGAGGGGACACTGGTTGAGTTGAAACAACCTATCTCTGCCTAAAGTGCTGCATTCAAGTCAGCAAGAACAGTTCCCAGGCACAGACTTAATAGGCCTCAAAGATATGTTTTTTCCTTTCCTTGTTTTTTAAAATTTATTTATTTTTTATTGTTTTTCAAATATAGTTGTCTCTTTCCCCCCGTTCCCTCCCCCCCCCCCCCCCCCCCCCCCCCCCCCCCCCCCCCCCCCCCGCCATCTCCCTCATCCTCATCTTTTTTAAACATGAGTTTAGGTTCTGGCGTATAGATTCACGTGCAAAGGGCTTCACAGTTTATTTATAATGCTGGCTATAACTTTAAATTCCATGTTGTGGGCCAGGCACTTTCCTTTTTATTATCTCTAATCTTCACAATTATACTTTACACCAGAGCTCCTCTTTCTTTCGAGACGCAAAGAATGAAGTTCGGAGAAGTTAAAGGACTTGCCTAGTCTGCCGAAGAGCAAGAATTATAAGGGGTCTTTTCTTATCCCAGAATCTGTGCTCCCAACCCTGATTCAATATTGCCTTCTCTGGGTAAGAGAGACTTTTGAGGCGGGGTGAAGGAGGCAGGGAGAGATGAAAGAGACTCTTAGATTGTGGAGTACACCTGACCGTGTAAAGTTCACCTCTATATTGAATGGGCAACGTACTCTACCGGCCATCTTGGTTGTGGCAACCCCAATTCCTTTAAATTTTCCTGTGACGACAACCAAGAGAATAAAGCAAAGCCGCTCAACTTAAATTTTTTTTAAGAAGCACCAGCAACTCTCCCGACAAAGAGCGCGGCTTTCTGGGCGGCGGAAGTCCTAGGCGTGGACCATTCCGAGCTGGGTCTGCAGCGTCCCGTTCCCAACTCCCGGGAGCGCCGGCCGGGGAGGGGCTCAGGAGGGCCCTGCCTGCCCCGCCCCCTCATTTAAATACGCGGCGCCCGCGGCTGCGTCGAGCTCGCCGCGGACCCAAGATGGCGGCGTGTGGACGTGTACGGAGGATGTTCCGCTTGTCGGCGGCGTTGCAGCTGCTGCTGCTGGCGGCGGCTGGGGCCCAGAAACTACCGGGCCAAGGCGGCCACAGCCAGGGCCAGGGCGCCGGGGCCAATTTAGTGCCTTTCGAAAGGCAAGCTGGAGGCGGCGGGCCGGCGGGTCAGCCGCTAATCCAGCTGCCTCCGTCATCTCAGCTCCAGCAGCAGCAGCAGCAGCAGCAGCAGCAGCAACCACCTCAGCCGCCACAGCCGCTTTTCCAGGCTGGTGGGCCTCCAGCCCGGCGGGGCGGAGCGGGGCCCGGTGGGGCTGGTGGGGGCTGGAAGCTGGCTGAGGAAGAGTACTGCAGGGAGGACGTGACCCGTGTGTGTCCCAAGCACACCTGGAGTAACAACCTGGCGGTGCTCGAGTGCCTGCAAGATGTGAGGGAGGTGAGGAGGCGGAACGGGGCCGGGAGGGCTAGTCCTGGTGCGGGCCGGTGGGTGTCGCCAGCCTTGGAAGCCGCTGACGCTGATCTGCCCCTTACCTCGCTTCCTCTGTGCTGTACTCGCTCCTTCCTCTCTGTCCCTTTCTCCTCGGCGCATTCCGAGAATAGCTCCCCCGCCCCCTCTCCCCGCCGCTATCCCTCCCCAGTGCTGGGGTGTGGGACGCAGACCCCGACTCCTGGCCGCAACCCGCCGAGGCCCATAGCGTGTTTATGTTTGTTCCGGTCTTTTGTGTGATGCTCTAAGCTCAGTGGCTCCTCGCCGAAGACCTGTTCAGGATTTTGCCATCCGTTTGGACTTAACAATTTGTAGCAACCCTCTTTTAATGTGAAAATGGTTGGCGTACTTAAACGCTGTTAAAGAATGAACTGCTGTTTATTGCCAAAGATAATGTTTGTTTAGAGATCTCGGGTTCTGTCTGATGTGTATTGTAGTTAACAGCCGAATTTACTGTCTTGACCTCATTCTTTTGTAATTCGCCTGTTATTTACCAGGAGCTGAAACTGATGTATGCTTTCCACCCTATTCACTTCTTTTGTTTTTGTTTTTTGGGGGTGGTTTTTTTTTTTTTTTTTGCATTTTAGGTTTAAGCAATTACTGCAAGTGATTTACAGTCCCAGAGCTTGAAAAGTTGGGGCAACATTTGAAGCTGTAATACATACACAGTATTTGTGATTGGGTTGTGGAGTCTTGTCTTTCTGATGTCTGAATGTGATTTTAACAATGCCTCTTAATGAAATCTAGATTTGATGATAGAATTAGGCCCAAAGGTTGACAAGTAGAATGAAGTTGCTCTTTGATACAGTTTTGTTTGACAGATTGTATCATCAGAGTTGTCTGAAGCGTTCATGGTCATGGGAAGACCACTGGTTTGTAGAGTAGTGCTACTCTTGGCAGTCCATCCCCACCCCCAGTCCCATGGTGATATTTGGTCTATATTCTATACAAAGTAATTCGAGAGAGGAAAAGATATGCATAATCAGGAGGCAGGGAGAAAGGAAGTTTCCAGAGAGGCCAGAAATGTGGGCCTTCAATGACTTCTCAGCTACAACTTGAACACTAGGAAGATGATAATCTCTTGTATTCTCTGTGCTTCAGCTAGTCCTGTAGTAGATACAACTAAGAATCTTAACTCTGTCAAGCTTTTTGGAGTTTTTCTGTTGGCAGTTGCACATATATAATAGAAGTTGCTACCTCAAACTAGGAGCCTGGTATTGGTGACTGAACACATTGTTAGTGGTTTGTGGCAAAACAGGACATTATCAAGACAAATGGTAAAAAGTGGCCTATTCAAGGAGTGCATGTCTCTTTCTTTGTGTGCATCTGGGACACCACTTACAGGAGTTTTCCTTTGTCAGGCATGTGGAAGTATGTAGCGGCATATATAATCCACAAATAGATCTGACCACTTTCGGAGAGTGTTTAATTTAGTAGGTGCTATCTGTCTGGCATGACTTACTGTAAAGAACTTGGCCTGGAAATGTAGTCCTTGCTCCACCTTTGCCTGTAAGATTCTCAGCAAAGATATTGTTTCAATAAGTACATTTTCTTCTTTGATGGGATGATATGTAAACTCTTCCAGGGTAGTCACTGGGTCCATATTTCCTTTGTAACTTCACAGAACACCTAGCTCAGTACTGAGTCAGTTAATATTGTTGACCAGTTGAGGATGAGCAAACTAATGGAGTCAGTTTTATGCTCCAGAAGAAGAAAAGGTCTCAGTAATTCCAAGGCGGAGGTTATCAGGGGGATAAGGTAATTCTGAATTTTCAATTTAATTAATTTTTCTCCAATTTTATGTACATAAAAACAGAGTGCCATGAGCAACTGTGTATATTGTTCAGAAAGTGGAGCTATTTTTAAACTTTTTAATTCTTTATAGGCGGCAGAGGAAGTTTTATTCCACTTAGTTTGAGAATTAGTTAAATCTGATTTATGTGTTTGAAACAGCACAACTTAAAGTAAACTAGCTAGGTACATTTGAAGTGAAATTATGGAATATGTTTTGTATTTTCTGTTCAGTAAATGGGACTATTGATGGGAAAGTAGACATATGTACCTCTTTATCCTTTGGGATTCAAATTCAAGGATTTTTGTGTACTTGCTGTTAGAATTATGAAAAGGCAAAACATATGAGTATTTAAATGACTGCATAGTAAACCATATTTTAATTTTGAAACACCATGGGGTTTGTAGTGTTAGGTTAAATCCTTTTTTTTATTTTAGTTTTCTATTACAGTTTATATTCAATACTTCTTTGTATTAGTTTCTGGTGTGCAGCACAGCACATGGACATTCATACAGGTTATCAGGTTAAGTCTTTAGAAAACATATTTTTTATTTTTTGATGAGACGGAGAGAGAGAGGGACATTGATTTGTTATTCTTCCCATTTATGCATTCGTTGGTTGCTTCCTGTGTGTGCCCTGACCAGGGATGGAACCCGCAACCTTGGAGTATCAGCACAATGCCCTAACCAACTGAGCTACCCACCAGGACCAGTTTAAGCCTTAAATTCAAATATGTTAACGTTCTCCATAGCATAGTGTTCAAAGTTATGTAGCAGTTTGCTTACAAAATACACTTAAAGGCATTATGGTTACCTTTAAATAATTTCAACTGATATTAGTCATAGTTTGACTAATGCATCATTCGAGTGTACCAACAAATTAAAAGTATATGTAGAAACTATACTAAAATTGCATACAGACTCTAGATCTGTTTACAGCTTTTTCTCAGTCAGTTTGGCCATTATTTTGAAGGTGTGTGTTAATCCAGGGATTCTTCCTTTTTTAAACACTGTCTGATGGGTCATGTTTTTTAAAAGGTCAAGTATCCAGTGGGCCCACTGTTAAAAAGTAGGTGTAATAGTAATGGTAGGATAGTAGAGTTCTAGCATGTGTGTTTACTGATTGGTAGTTCTGGTTAATGAAAAAAATAACTAGAAAGTATAGGGAAAAGGAAAAATGAACCTCAGAACTGCTGTCAACCAGCAGGACCTGGAGCCATTTTCCTGGAGCATCCACATCGACTATATGCTTTATAAGGCCATTTCTGGGTTCTACCTCTCCTGTAAGACTCTCATGACCCTCACAGTGCCTGCCCGCCCCGGCCCATGAAGCCCTGATGGCTACTCTGTGTGTGAGACACAGCTTACTCTGCCACAACCCCAGCTCCACCAATGGACCAGCAGAGAGGTCACCGTTGATCAGTGTGCTAAGGGAGGCCTGGACGAGCTGGATCTGGCTGTGGCTCGAGCTTATTGGTATGCCACCTTTGCTGGCTGTGTGATTGGTCTAAGGCTGCTTCTCTTGGCATCGCTCCTCTTGGCATCGTTCTGTGCCCTGGTGGCTGGAGGAGGGGTCAGGGAATTTGCCATACTGCTCTGGACCCCCAGTGTAGGATTGATGCTGGGGGCGGGTGCAGTCTATCTATTCCACATACAGGAAGTCAAGGGCTTATGTAGGACCTTGGCTGAGCTCCAACGTGTGCCGGGAATGGCATGGGAGGCCCAGGACTTGGGCCCAGAGTCTCAGCCAGCCTTGTCCCTTAGTAAGGGAGGGAGGGAGGGAGGGAGGGAGGGAGGGAGGGAGGGGAGTGGAAAGAAGGGAGGGAGGGAGGGAGGAAGGAAGGAAATAAATACACCATGGAGTAAAAGGTGGAAGAGTAGTACTAATGCAAGAGAAGATACGGCTCTCTAGTTAGTATTTGATAAAGAGATAAGACATACTTCTGTTAAGAGTAAATTTAAAATACTTTCTGTATTTTTGGCTGAAATGACTAGTAGTATCTTGTGTTTAGAACTTTTAGATGGAGACGTTTGTTCCTGAGGAGTTTATTAGTGCTGTACATAGCTTTTCTTAGTTTTTTTGTTTGTTAGATTAAAACCTTTCTAATTTGGAAATTTCAAACATACACAGAATACATAGTATGATGACTCTCCACGTATGCATCACCCAACTTTAACTATCTTTTTTGGGGTGGGGGGCTGTTTCAGGGTTTGGGAAACAGACATATTTTAGCAAGTCCCAAACACTACCTCATTTTTCTTTCATTCTTCCATGTATGTCTCTGATAAGACTTAAAAAATAAAACTGGAACCTAAGTGTAATTTTTAATATTAAAAATCATCATGAAATACTTCTTAATTTCTTGGTATCTTCTCTTGGTATATTAATTTCAGACTAAATTTGTAAACTATTATCTCTAAGCTATGCACAGAGTGAATGCTTTGCAAATATTTATTTAAGATGACCTATTTTTTGTATTGAACAGAAGTTAACATTTCAACATTACAAACTATAAACCCACTTTCAAACTTATAGGTGAACATTTTTATTATATTCTTGACCTTCACTTAACTATGTCCTAAGATAGAGTACCACACTATCTGTAGTATGTCATTTAATACTTTTGTTAGCCCTGTGAGGTAGATAGTGTTATCTTATTATCTTAGTTGAGAAACAGGCTCAGAAAGATGAAGTAATTTGTCCAGCATTATAGCCTAAGTGGTTGAGCTGGTATTCAGGAAATTCTTCTGGACGTCAAAGACCATCATTTTCCCAGTCTACCACGGACGGCTGCAGCTGGGGACGTTACTGTGTGACCGCTGGAACGCCTGGTGTTCCCACAGAACCTTTTTCACTTCACCAACAAGAGCAGTTGGGTAGCAACAGCTAGTATGCATTGAAGTATTAATGGGTTTCTCAGGCAGATAGGCCAGCATTATCAGATAAAGCTAATTTAATTACTAGTCTGAGTTCATGGTTAGCAGAATTCCTTCTTAATGAAAAGAATTTTTTTTTAGATTTTACTTATTTGTATTTTTAGAGAGAGCAGAAGGAAGGGTGAAAGAAAGGGAGAGAAACATCGATGGGCAAGAGAAACAAACATCAATTGGTTGCCTCTCACATACCCCAAATGGGGACCTGACCTGCAACCCAGGCATGTGCTCTGACTGGGAATCGAACCAGTAACCTCTCAGTTTGCAGGATGATGCTCAGCCCACTGAACCACACCAGTCACAGCTTAATGAAAAGAATTTTTAAATTCCTCTTAAGCAAGATTTGTGCTACTATAATGTAAAAAAATTAGATATATCCCTCTACTCTTTGTATAGAATCCATGGAGTGGCACAGATTGTGAATGAGAACTGCAGCTGGCACTGTCATTAACTAATTGGATGACTGGGCAAGTCATTTTACCACTCCAAGCCTCAGTTTCCCATGTGTTAAATTAGAGGCTTGAGTAATAATACGATTTTAAGATTCCTGTTATTTAACCTGTGAGTTAGTTGTTCCTTGTATGAGGTAGGACCAAAAAAAAGCAGCAGAATTATATTAGGGAGGGTGGACCCTTGTAGTACAGGTTTCCCCTGCTAGGTGAGTGTTCTAGGAATCCACCTGTATCTGTGTACTAGCTGGCGTTGTTGTGAGAGGCTGTGCTTGTCTTCAGTGAATTTCTTTTTGAAACCTCTTTCAGCACATTTGCCCATTTCATGGTGGGTGATTTACGAGCACAATTGTCCACACTGTGCTGAGGGGTCAGCAGTTTCTGATCAAAAACAGCATGACCCCTGTGCCCCATGCTTCCTATTCACCTGATCTCACCTGAGCAACTTTTTTTTGTTTTCCTGTATGAAAAAAGGTTCAAAGGGAAACGTTTTGCCAATGTGGAAGAGGTGAAATAAGAAACTGCAGAAGCACTCAAAGGCTTCAAAATCAGCGAGTTCAAAAACTGTTTCAAGCAATGGAACAAAATGTCTTCATAGGTGTATTGCATCAAATGGAGAGTACTTTGAAGGTGTCTGAAGATTAAACATGTAAGAATACAATATTTTGTATAAGAATACCCAATTTTTTATAAATAAATTCCAGTTTTGGGGATTCCCCCTTGTGTATATACATTCCCTGTATTATGTATTGTATACAGTTATACCTCAGAGGTGTTGCAGATTCAGTTCCAGACTACCACAGTAGACTTGTAATCTTTTTGCTAGTGGAGGGTCTTGCCCTCAATTTTTTAAAAATGCAACATCTGATTTCTGGCCAAGATGGAGGCATAGGTAGTCACACTGTGCCTCCCCGCGCAACCAAAACTAAGGACAACAAAAATTGAGAAACAAACAACAACCAGAACAGAGGGAAATGAACTGAACGGAAGTCGGACTACCGTACATCCAGACCAGTAAGGAGGGGCGGAGTCGGAGGCCTGCGGAGAGGGGTCGAGGGGTCCCCGCAGGAAGAAGCGCTGGCTGGCAGGCACAGGTGCGCAGGGCGCAGATGGCAGCTGACGGACCGGTGGCAGACCCTGGGCGCGGGAGGCAACAAGCAGACCCAGTAAGGGACGCAAGACAGCTGGCTGTTTGCAGCCACACATTCTTGCACAGACAAACTAAGCGAAAATGGGCAGCAACACAGACTGCACATCCCAGGGACCCAGCTTTGGGAAACAAAGCCTAAGAGCACCCACTGAAAACACCTGTGGGGGTTGAGGCTGGGAGATTCTCTCAGCATCACAGGAGACTCCTTGGGGAAACCCACAGAGTCCGAGAAAGTACACAAGCCCACCCACCCGGGAACCATCACCAGAAAGGCCCAGTTTGCTTGTGGAAGGCGGCAAGGGGGACTGAGGTCCTGGAGAGAGTGGAGCAGGCCTCATTGTTCCCTCTCAGACCCCGCCCCCACCTACAACGTCACAACCCAGCAACTGGGGTGCCCCGCCCTGGTGAACACCTAAGGCTCCACTGCCCTTACGTAACAGCCGCAGCCAGATCAAAGGAAAATAAAAAATAAAAAAGATGGCTCAAACAGAATTCAAAGCCCCAGAGCCAATTTTTTAAGTGACCGAGAGATAGCCAACCTATCAGATGCACAGTTCAAAGCACTGGTGATCAGGAAGCTCACAGAATTGGTTGACTTTGGACATAAATTAGATGAACAAATGCAGGCTACGATAAGAGAAATGAAGGAAAGCGCACAGGGAAACAATAGTGAGGGGAAGAAAACTGGGACTCAAATCAATGGAGTGGACCAAAGGAAGAAAGGAACAACCAAACAGAAAAGAATGAAGAAACAAGAATTCAAAACAATGAGGAGAGGCTTAGGGACCTCCAGGACACCTTTAAATGTTCCAACATCCGAATTATATGGGTACCAGAAGGGGAAGAGGAAGAGCAACAAACTGAGAACTTATTTAAACAGATAATAAAGGAGAACTTCCCCAATCTGGCAAGGGAAATAGACTTCCAGGAAGTCCAGGAAGCTCAGAGAATCCCAAAGAGGTTGGACCCAAGGAGGAACACACCGAGGCATATCATAATTACATTAGCCAAGGTAAAAATGAAGGAGAGAATCCTAAAAGCAGCAAGAGACAAGGAGACAGTAACCTACAAAGGAGTTCCCATCAGACTGTCAGCTGATGTCTCAAAAGAGACCTTACAGGCAAGAAGGGGCTGGCAAGAAGTATTCCAAGTCATGAAAAGCAAGGACCTACATTCCAGATTGCTCTATCCAGCAAAGCTTTCATTTAGAATGGAAGGGCAGATAAAGTGCTTCTCAGATAAGGTCAAGTTAAAGGAGTTCATCATCACCAAGCCCTTATTATATGAAATGTTAAAGAGACTTACCTAAGAAAAAGAAGATTAAAAATATGAACAGTAAAAAAAAAAGTCATCAAATGGAAGGTTAGCAACAGGGAAGTGGGAGGAGGAGAGAGGGGGAAAAGATATAGAGAATAAGTAGCATAGACAATAGGTAGAAAATAGGGGGAGGGTAAGAATAGTATGGGAAATGTAGACACTAAAGAACTTATGACACATGGACATGAACTAAAGGGGGGAATGTGGGTGGGAGGGGGTGGGCAGGGTGGAGGGGAGTGAAGGGG
>PVIA01008129.1:0-75314 GCA_004024845.1 Tonatia bakeri
CTCAGTGCTTCCCCCCTGTGACTGCTGACTTCCAACTTCTTTCCTGCCAGGTGGCTCGAGTCCTGGATGCTTATCAGGACCAGCCAGGTGGATCAGGATGAACATGGAAGATTTGTTTTGGTTCTTCTTCTCCAGGCCCTCCATCCCTCCACTGGGCTCCGCATCCCTCAGTCCTCCTTTCCCCTGGAATTCAGAGACCAAACCAGTGCCTACAGATAAGTGAGGCAGGCCCTGGACTTGACAATCCTTCATCCTCTTTTCTATTCATTTCCATGCCTTTCCTTGTCCAACTGAACAAACCTGCAGTTTTCCCACCCCTGGGCCTCTTCACCCACCCCTGAACTAGGATGTCCTCGGCTGCCTTCTGATCTGCCCCGGTTGCCTTTTGCCTCCCCCTCCTTCCTCCTAAACCAATAATGAGGCAAATATCTCACTGTCTCTCCATGTCTTCATTTGACGCCCTGCACATTTGTCTTCATGTCAGAATGCCCGTCTAGAAAACCATCAGGGGACGTGGACCTGGCTGGTGTCACCGTCACTCAGTCTAGCCGAGTGGGTCCTTCATAAACATCGTCTGATGTTCACGATGCCGCCGACGAATCTGGCGCTAAGTGAGATGAATCACAGTGGCGTTTCTGGAGCTGCGCCTGGCACATAATAGGTTTTCAATAATCATTAGCAGACTCTTAATCTGAATGATAATGTTAATTCCCTTTCAAGACTCCTTTGATTGCGAATAATGGAAACTGACTCAGAGGAGCTTACTGAAGAGGGGGCATCGAGGAGCCTGGACTCAAGGGCAGGACATAAATGTGGGCTTCGTGAGATCCGTGGGGCCAGGGGCCGGGAAGTTGTCGGGGCCTGGGACAGCTGCCACCCGGCCGCAGGGTCTCATCTCCTTTCCCCTGCTACTGCCCTGCTTCCCCCTTTCTCGGCACACACGTTTCCTCTGCTCCGCTGGGCGCCAGGCCGCATGTGGCCACCCTGCCCCTGTGTCAGTCCCCTCTCACGGGCCCAGTGCCACCAGCTGGGGTTCTGGTTCGTCAGGTGGTGTTTACGGGAGAGAAATGTGACTGGTCCCACGGAGGCTGGGTGTCCTCAGAAAGGGGTTCCACAAACACAGGCACGGAGGGGCCCCTGCAGAGTGACAGGAGCCGTTCTGAAAAGGGCGGTGTGGCACCAGGGCGGACACATGCGGACGTGCCTCCGACCGGGAGCACAGCGGAAAGAATGCCAGGCCTGCTCACCCCATGCCAGGCAACTCGAGCCTCTCATCCAGTGACCCTGGGCTTGTGCAGTTCAGGCGGGCGGCGGTTTCCCACCGGCGTGCTGCAGGAACATTCAAAACTCTCCATACCTGCCTATTTAGCCCGGGGCGCTGGCCTCTTTTCCCTTAGAGTGTCACCTAAAAAAAATGATTACAGCCAAGACAACAAACAGTAGCCGTCTGGTATGAATGAATTAGAATTCTACCCATTTTTTTTCATACTGGCCCAAAATGTGATGCGTTTTTGGTGTGCCACAGGATTTCAGCGATCACTGTGCATGTGCCCTGAGGGGCACTGGTTAGAAACAGCTGCGGTCGGGGGTCACCCCATGAAGTCCGGCCCCCGAACTGGCACTGAGCTCGGCCCGTGCGGCGTGGGGGAGGCAGCAGCGGCAGACGCACCTAGCTTCTCCGCCCTGCAGCATCCTGGAGGTCCAGGCCCTGTCTGTCTGACCTCACCTCATTTCCTGTCTACCCTCAGGAAGGGAGGTTCAGAAACCCTGGCTAAGCCTGAGTGGCAGCTTCTTCCCAGAAGCTGATTACAAAGGCAGACGTCTTCCGCTCCTGGCGGAAGATAAAGAGAAGCATCTTCCCACACTGGCTGCGGCAATGCATGGGTTTGCCCTTCTGGGAGTGATTACTTTGGCTCAGATAAGGAGCCCAAGGGCTAGTGAACCAGCAGATTTCCTGTAATCTCTTTCCTAAGATTTGAGCTCAAACAACCTCAACTACCCCCACCCCTTGCAGTATCTACTTTGCGATCTCTCCTGAGAAGAAACTAATGTTCGGGCCTCTTGGAGCCTCCGGGGTCTCTGAGAGCTCGGGACTATGGGAAAAAAATCAAGTCCACCTCCTAATGGAGGATTATGGGTAAGAATTCAGGCCTGGAGTAGACAGAACGGCTTGCCATTCTGGTAGACTACTCAATAGTTAATCAAGTATTATCATTTTTCAATTTATATTTTCAAAAACCACAGGAAAACAACTGTGGATTTCTTTACATCCATTTTTGGGCTGGTTTGGCTTTTCTTTTGCATTATGTTTCAAGAGAACGTCATAATCTTTTCAGTGCCTTGGGCTTTTACATTTTGGATCCTTTACTTATTCAACATGTGACCTGGGTCAAGTGAGTCAAATGGGAAACTTATAGACCGGTCCCTTGGGTTATTCTGAAGGTAACATGGAGTAATTCCTGGGAGCCCACCTCCCAGCCCCAGGCACATGGGAAACACTTTTTAACTTGTAGCTATTAGTTTCATTGGAATGACTATCAGCTTTGAGAAGTGAAGGGCTTTAAAAACATGGACCCAGAGCTGGCAAACACCCCATGAGAATCATCCTACAGGCGAGGCCAGTGTGGACTGTGTCCCAGGCCAGGTCCGGTACCACCATCACTTGGGGGGAAGCCCCTGAGAAGTGGGGTGGCGTCGGGGGCAGGGGCAGTAGCAGGAGGGGGGGGTTGGCCATCCTGATTTTCCCAGCACTTCACCGTGTAGAAAAGTATGCTAAAAACCAGTGCCAGCATTTTTTATTCCACTTGGATTGACCCTTTTTTAATTTCTCTGATCGTTTTTAGAATTCAGATGGTGGTTGCCATTCTATCCATCTCCCCGCAGTCCTCTGCCCTGGCCCGATATTTGGGAACCCCTTCCTTGGAGTCGGCATGCCTTCCTCATTCTTCATCATTTGCTTCTTATTTTACACCATCAGGAAGTTCTTTCAGGTCTTCCCTAAGGAATGGGGTTCTCCCCATTTCTTGTGATTATGGATGTTGGGAAACATTCCAGAGTCTTTGCTATCTCTTGGTAAGAGACTTGACTGAGTCATTCATTCATCTCTTCATTCATTCAGCTATCCTCGTGCACTTACCAGGGCCGGTGCTCAGGGCCGGGCCCTGAGATACTTGTTCTGTTCTGGCCCATCGAGTAGCCAGGGGAGAAGGTCTGACTGTGAAGGGAGGGCGCCACTCCTCACACACATTCCTGCTCCTCCGCCCACTGGGTGGTTCTCTAATTGGGTAGTTCGCACACAGAGCAAATTTCCTTACTGCCTGCAGCGCCTGCCTGGCTTTAGGGCAGGGGTGAAATCCTTTTGTGTGCCAGTGGGCTTTCCCGGATCATCCACACTCTCCAGCTTCTGAAACGAAACTCGGCCTGAGCTCTCTTTGGCAAATAGAATCCTTGCATTTGCATAAATGATTAAGTCTGGGCTTTTAAATTGGGCCAGGGTGCCTCCCTGCTTGCTCAGCGAGCCCCTCGTCACAGGGGTGGGGCTTTTGCCCCTAAGCCTGTGGGCCGCAGGTGCAGGGGAGGTCAAGGTCAGTTCGGTGAGGCTCCCTGGCTTTAGAGCTTGGTCCGGCTTGGCTACTAACTGTAAATCCTTGGGCAGGTTTTTGAATGCGTTGTGACTCAGTTATCTTGTCCACAGAATGGGGCTAATGCTTCTGAACTGTTGTAAGAATGAAATGCGATGACGCAGGTGAGACACTGAACACGGTGTCTGAGCCAGAGAGAGCCCTTGGTAAAGAAAGTGACAACAACGCCGATCACGTTCAAGGCGGAGGAGGCAGGCCCCGTGGAGGTGGCCGCCTGGGGCTGTAACGGACGGAAAGAAAAAAGGAAAAACCGCACTTACCAAGACAGACGCGGTGCTGGGGACGTTATAGTCTTTCTCACTTAGCTTTCAAACGCCCCCATGAGTCAGGTGTTATGGTCCCTTCTTTCTAGAGAAGGAAAGTGCCAGAAACTCCAGTAACTGGCTCTAGGAGCCCACGGCCTGAAGTGATGAGCAGGGTTTGAAACCACGTCTGCTGACCTCACCTCACTCCCCGTCTGCTCCCACGGAAAGAGATTCTTAAACACTAGCAGGAGGAAGGAGGAGATAAGTCGGTTTGTCTGCTTGGGCCTGGACCCTGTTCACACATCATCTCCCGTAACTGCCTGAGTTGTTACTGCCCAGCTTTGCACATAAAGTAGTAAAGCTCAGAGGAGGGGCTTGGCCTGGAGCAGAGCTGGGATGGGGCCTGGGTCTGTCTGCCTGCCAGGCTGGTTGGTGCCCGCTCTAGAGGGGC
The DNA here is from genome assembly GCA_004024845.1 of Tonatia bakeri. NCBI lineage: Eukaryota > Metazoa > Chordata > Mammalia > Chiroptera > Phyllostomidae > Tonatia > Tonatia bakeri. Next base: position 4,338 of record PVIA01008129.1, read on the forward strand.
TGGAATTGTCCCGCTCTGTCCTGACCTGCCTGTGTCACTTGGAGCAGGTCACTTAACTCATCGACACTACACCTTCTTTACCCGTGAAATGGAAGGAGGCAACAGCTGCCTGCCTGCCCCTCAGAGCTGCAAGGGGGCTCGCATGAGGGCATGGGACTGAGAGGGCTTTTATGAACTAGAAAGCTCTGTGGAGGTGGAGGGTTATTGCCATCACTCCTCAAAACCTCTCACGTCTGCCATCTCCCTCCTAAGGCTGTCACCCGGATTTAGTGCTTTTAGAGTCTGACACATTACCTTCCATCTCCTGGCACCGGAGAGGAAGGGCTTCCGCCTCCACAGTCCCCGTGCTGCTCTGTGGGCTCTGGAGTGGCCTGGATGGCGGTGGTTTGAACTGGACCCAGGGCTTGATGGAACAGGCCCCCCAGGCTCCCTGAGTGGACCTTGGCTGTCTCTGTGGGGTGGGGCTCTGCTGGGACCTCATGGTGTGCCACTGTCTCCCCAGTGCCCCCGGTCCCCAGCAGGGTGGGTCCCATCACATGGGTTTCCCCACCCAAGATGCTCAGACTTTCCGTTTTAAGTTGCTTTCTGATGCAGCCCTGCAGGAAATCAGCTTGCACACCGTAAAGACCCTTGAACACAGTTCCCTGCAGTCTTCTCTCTCTCTTCTCTCCCCCCTTGGTCTTCTTAGCCCACGGGCCAGCCTCACTGGTCTCCCCTCAGCGCAGCCGCAGCCAGGAGTCCGGGGTTAGCCTGCGCCTTCTAATTGCACTGCTTCCCTTTGAGAGTCAATTCGACGTCCGAGCTGTAAGAGATCGTGATCATGACCGGGTCCAAGCTTGTCATTTTACAGATGAGGAAACTGAGACCGGGAAGAGAGTGGTTATTCATTCATTCTCTCTCGCTCTGTTAGCCGCCTTCATTTTTGCAGGGGGGTCTCGGTGGCCTGTGGTGGGGGGGGTAGAGGGAGGTGGTGGCAGAAGGGTTTTAGCCTCTTCTCATCTGCCAGGCCAGATCTGATGGCCTTGGCCAAGCACTGAGAAGAAGGGGCCTGACAGTGAGCAGAGGGGTGTGTGTGGGAGGGGAGGAGAGAAAATGCACCGAGTGTGGGCCGTGTTCCAACAGGACCAGTGGGAGAAATGTCAGACACAGCCACACGCATCCCCTTCTGGAATATGCTATGCACGAGGCCTGGATAAAATGGTCTTGGGACTTTGCCTTACCCCGAGACTGTTTTGTGCCTGTCTGCTGAATCCAGTTTCTAAGCTGAGGAGAGCTTCCCAGGTGCCTAGCAGCTTTTGGGTGCTCAGGAAATGGTAAATAACCATTATCATCAGTTGCAGCATAAAGGAATAAACTGCATGAAATTCCATTTTCCTATCGGCTACCATGATCAAAAAGACAAAGCAAATGCGGTTATCTCCTCCCTGCGCAGAGACAACCTCTTCCTCTCGGCTCCATCACCCCAGCTCCATCGCCCCGCTCACAGCATCAAATCTTCCTCCTCTCTGCCCTCAGGTTGGGGCCTTTTTCCCCAGCCTAGTGTGGGGGAGACCAAAAAAAAGTTCACTTCTGAGCTTTGAAAAGAGGCTCAGGTCCCGCCTTGGCCTCTGTGACTGCAGGCCCTGAGGAGGGCAGTGGGGCAAGGGCAGGAGGGCTGGAGTGACACACTTCCATGATCAGGGCCAGACCCTGGCGGGGCGTCTGGCCCCCTTCCAGTTAGCTCCATTATTTATAGGAAAGGCTGATAGCAACTGCTGGCGGCAGGTCTTGCCTCTCCTTTGTGGTCCCCATCAGTTCAGTGCTGCCTTCAAACTTGCCTACTCTTCCTAGTTAAAAAAAAAAAAAAAGCCCTTCAGTTAAGGAGGACAGTCTAGGGTTATCAGATCTGTAACCAGGACGTGCCCTGCCTTGGGCTTCCTTTATCTCTGAGTTCTCTTATCTCCCCCACCCTCCCACCCAACCTCAGAAAAGTACTCCACCATCCCCCACAGTCCCTCCCAGGGTGGAGCTTTGGCAGATACCTCCTCTGTACTTCTTATGTCTCCAGGGATATTTTAGTTCTGGTTAGAGATGGCATCTGGGGGTTGGCCTGACGGGTACACCCTCGATTCTGTTCTGACTACAGGCTCTTCCCCTTGCTGCCTCTGCTTGGGAAGCCTCCTGCTTGCCTGCTGGGCCCTGACTCCTGCTTACTCTCCTGAGGCCGGTGCTGACCTGTTCCTAGCCCCAATTTGTTCCAGCATTCCTCTTCCCACGCCCAACTGTCTCTTCTTTCACCCACTTGGCACTGGCCTCCCGAGGCCCCAGGGTGGTTCAAACCTTCCTTCTGCGATGCAGGTGGCTCTTTTTTTTTTGCCACGAAGGACCAGGCTTATCCAGAGCACCTCTCTGGCTGGTCGGCATGGAGTTCCTGGGCCGCTGGCTTACCAAGGGTCGGTGCTCTGCTGCCCCCTGGGGGTGCACGTCCTGCAGGCCAATCCAGGAGACGTTTCCACAAATTGTACAAACCCAAGAAAAGCTTCAAAGTCACATTCTTCTGTCTCACACCCTCTTTCTCCTCTCCACATCTGTCTTTCTCTCCAGCTGCCTCGAAGCCCTCATGTGCACAAGCCCCCTGCGGAGGCGAGGTGAGAACACCGTGGCCATCCTTCTATCTCAGGGATGGGAACCTGTAGAGAGGGACTGGCACCTTCTGGGCTGCTGGATCCTTCCATCCCGGGCTCTGCTGGAACAAACACACGTGTACCCATAACACCCACGTGCCAAAAACTCAATTTCGGCAACCAAACAGACCTGGTTAATTAAAATGTCTAATTCATTTAAATGAATTCAACAATTAATTTAGCCAGACAGCGATTGCATGATTTGAATACTGTTCTTTTTCATTCCCGTCGAACTGGCTGGGAGACTCCTTTCCTGGGTGGGGCCCAAACCCTGTGATCTTTGAAATGGGTTTTGCTGCTCTGCTTCCCTGCACAGAAGACCTCCCTCCTTACCTGTCATCCAGGAGGTTGGTTCATGATTTCAGGAAACATCAGTATTGGATTACTCCTGGTTCACGCCCTGAGGGTGGAGGACGCCTGAGCTGGATTTATTCCCTCCCTGGTTCGCTGTCGACCTGCAGGTCCCTCTCCCTGGATTTCTGCCTGGGATGTGGATTTGCGGCTGGGAGTGTTCCCCGTGCCTGCTCGTCCCAGAAACCGCCTTGTGAGCCCAGTTGCCTTCAGGAGCAGATAGAGAGAAAGATAAAGAAATAGAGAGAAAGGATCAAAGAGGCAAAAAGGGTCAGGGGTTGAGACCCAGGGAAAGGGAGGAGGAAGTCTTTTGCCCGTGTGATGTGAGTGTATATCTGTAGCTAACATCAGAGACCTTCTGCCGTCACTGGTGCAGATCCAGGATCAAAGGGCTCCTGCCCCGCGGCCTGGCTCCCTATAAGGCCCTGAGGTGGAGGCTGGAAAGAAATAAAATATAAGACACAGTGATGGGAGCCCCAAGGCGGGGTGTGTGAAGCTGCAGCTGTGCATGGGACAGCATCGGGGGCTGTCACTGGATGGAAAGAGGGTCAAGGGCATTTGCAATGGGGTTTGCACGACCGGAGTGCTGTTTCCTGAGTTTCCGGGGCAGATCCAGGTTTGGGGGGGCCTGGAGCTTATCGATTGAGAGGGGATTATTCAAGAAAAATAAAACAAACTTGTGAATATAGAATTAGGTATAAAGTCAAATATTTATTTCAAGTAAGAAAACAGATCACAGTAAATTATGCACCATAAAAGCCGACAATGCGACAAACACTGCAAAATACAGAAAAATGATGGAAAGAAGCCAGGAATTAGCTGAGGGGCTCGCCTCCACAGTGCCGTCTCCCTGCGTTGTTTGGCTGCATGGTCTTTGATGCTTCCTCGTACGACAACAGCTTTGAAATGTCATCTTCTAAAGAGAGAATAGATAATTCTGTCTCTCTTCTGGCACAGTCGATCAAAATCATTTCTTGTTATTGATAGTTGGGGTGCATGAAACACGGACTCCACACACAGAGATGTGCTGGTGTTCACGGCAGTGCTGCAGGCCTGCGTGCGCCCTGGAAGCTCGGAACTGTAATGGGTTTGGTGCCAGACGCTGTGGCACGTCAACCTCTGGCCCCCACTTCACATCATGGTGGCCAGTGATTTGACCCCGTGGTGGGAAGTGCGCACCCAGAGCCACTTCTAAGCAAGAACTTAATGCAAAACTGTGCACTAACCCAGCTAACAACTTTCCCGATTTTTTTTTTTCAGCTCCTAAATGCCCATGGCCACACTGGCACCTCTGACCTGAAAGGCATATACGATGGAGGGAGGCTGGGATGGAAAGAGGTAGCTGCTTCCACTGATTTTGCTTTAACTATATTATTTTGGAAAGTTTTACAAAAATACAAGATCATGTGGACACATCGCTGGGGCCTCTCCCAGAACCTCAAAGGGGTCTGAGGAGGGAGGGGTCTTGATGCAGAAGGCTTCGTGGACATCAGAAAAAACCCGTGTCTGCTTCGATTGCCTGGGGTGGGGACGGAAATGGCAGGGACGACAAGTCCCTCCTGCTCAGCCCTTGGAGCTAGAGAGAGAGTGTTGCACAGTATATTGTGGATGTACATTGTGGAGTTGGTTGTTCTGGGTTCAAGCTCTGGCTGTGTAATTGAGGGGTTTTGTGATCTCAGGCAAAGCACTGAGTCCCCGCTTTCTCACTTGTGAGTGGGGATAATAGCAGGATGGGTATTACGCGCAGGTAAAGTGCAAAGCATGCAGCAGACAATCAGTAAACACTGGCTGCTTTTAATTTATCAGAGGAGGCGAGAGACCTTCCCGCTTCTGGGTGGCAGAATGAGGGTGAAGGGGAGAGTGTTGTGAAGGGAGGGGACGTTGGATCTGGGCCCTGAAGTTCCAGTATCTGAACCTTTAATGTGGGGAGGCACATCCAGTTTGGCTGGAGTACAGGTGCCAGAAGGAGAGGATATAGGTTTGACAGGGCAGTTTGGGGCAGAAGAGGAAAGACATGAACCCTAGACTGTGTTTCTCATGCTTCAACGCGATCAGATTTGTGACTCTGAAACCTGAGTTTTGCGGCATGGGAGAGGACGGCTGAGGGGAGATAACGTGTCACAGACCTGTTGGAGGCTATTGAAACAGCGGGCAGGAGGTGACGTACCGGACTGCGTGGTGTCAGGGGGTTGCATGGGCAGACGCGCAGATACACGTGCACACGGACCCATGATCTAAAAAAACAGGTTCCATGCTGATGGCACGTCACCCTCTCTCTCTCTCAATTGTTTATCCTGCTAACGGCTGGGACCTGACAAACAGGACACCAGCGTGGCTGGGCTGTTGCTGGTGCCAGGACGAAGCTGTGCCCTCTCAGGCGTGCACTGGCTCTTTGCATGGCGGCATCGTGCTCCCCGGGCCTGGTGGGCCCCTCCCGGCACTGGCTGCAGCTGGCTGACTTGTCTGCACATCCGCGGAGGCTGTTTCTGGGGCTGGTAGGGGCAGCTGTGGGTGCTGGCCTCCAGTGGGCCGATGGGCAGGGCGATTTATTTTATGCTGAAATGACAGCAGGACAACAATGCCTCTTGCAGGAGATGATTTGGGTTTCCTAATTGCTATCCTGGGGCCCGAGGGAGAGGCCCCCCTCTCTCCTCTCAGTATCTGCTAGAGTAGAGGGGGTGGCAGCAACAGGCCTTTGAAAACGAGGCCCGGCCCTGGCTGGGTGGCCCAGTTGGTTGCAGCGTCGTCCTGTGCACCAGAAGGCTGCAGGTTCTAACCTTCTCCCCTCCCCCGCCCCTCTCCCCAGCCGCCCGTAGGGGCATGTACAGGAGGCAACTGATTGATGTTTCTCTCTCCCTCCCCCTCTCTAAAATCAATAAACGTAACTTTAGGTGAAGATTAACAAAACAATGGAAAAAGTAATAAAACAGAGTCCTAGAGCCCCCTCCCAGGAACCTGAGATGAAGCCATTAGGGGCCGCAAGAATGAGCCAGCCTGGCTGTGGCGTTTGCCCAATGGTTTCTACCTCATCTGGATCTAGCTCTATTCTAGAAGTTTCTCCCCATTGATTCAGGACACTGTTGCAAGCCCAATAAATCATTAATGGTAATTCTTACGTGTCCATTTTAAAGATACAGAAAAGGGAGGCAGAGTGCCTCAGACCAGGCACGGTGGAACTTAGAGTCCCCCGTTAGAGGTTGTACTTCCCATGAGAAACCCGCCCCTTCTCGCTTGCCCAGCTTTGCACCTTTACTCCAGATGCGCAGTGACTAATACAGCTTTTGGCACATCTGTCAGCACTAATTTGTTGATTGACTGACTGCGTTCTGAGATGAATAATAATTTGAACCTGGTAATTAATTCTATCAGTTTACTGGGAGAATGAGGAGAGAAGACTAGTGTTGGTCTTCATTACAATATTCATTTATTCACCCCACAGATATTGGCCGGGTGCTCACTCTGTCCCAGGTGCTGTGCTACAGAAGCTTGAGCAGGCCTCTGGAAGCTACCGTCTCACTCAGGGGCGCCCAGCCTTTTGGCGTCTCCGGGCCACCTTGGAAGAAGAGTTGTCTTGGGCCACGCACTAAATACACACATTGTGCCATGTAATCACAGAGAAGCTCAGTGTTTTAAGTGAATTTACAATTTTGTGTTGGGCTGCATTCATGGCCATCCTGGGCCGCGGGTTGGACAGCCCTACAGGGGAGGTCCCTGGTGCTGTGGAAACCATTCCGGGGACACTTCACCAGGACAAGGTGTGCAGGGGTGGTGACGTCTCACTGAGCCCAGAGGGGAGGGTAGGAGTCAGGCTGAGGAAGAGGGGTTGGGGAGGTACTGGTGAGACCAACCCATGGGCCAGGACACTAAAGAGCTCCTGGTTTAGGGAAAGAATCTGGCGGAGAGACAAAGGTGATTGCAGTAGTGTGCACACACTGAAGTGGGGGAAGGGTGATGCTTAAAGGAGCTTTTCCCAGTTATGTGTCTTTAGAGGCAAACTACTGAGTTGACTCTGGGCAGCTCAAGATGAAGGCCACCCCATCTGTTCACAGAATCAAAGAGAAACCCAAACAACCAGGTAGTTCCAGGGTCCTCACTGTAGGTTGTCCTGGATCTTGTCTCCAGGGCAATGAATGCCCTGAGCTCCGACAGCCTGGGTTCTGTGTGCTCAAGCCTTCAACTTCCTGGTAGGAAGAATCTGATTGGCCCAGGTTAGGCCAGGTGTCTCCACCCTTTGACCAATCAGGCATGGGCAGGAAACAGAAGTATGGATAGATGTAGCCAATGAGAGATCCCTGTGAAATCTACCAACAGCTTCATGCTTTGCTTTTGTTATTTTGTGTTTTTTGTTTTTGTTGAGTGTAAACAGCAGGGGCACTTCACTAAGAGCAGGTGCAGGGGGTGGCAGGAAGTTATGGAAGGTTTCCCAGTGTCTCCACTGAGTCTTCGTAGGCTGGGAACAGTCTGCATTTATTTGCTAGGCCCATTGTTTTCCCCCTGCCAGCCCTCCTACCCCATGAATGGAACTCTCACAGCCAGCTCTAGTGTTGCCAGATGCTAGTGTGTCCTCCAGTGTCTCTGACAAACTCTGGAAGTGTCTGAGTCCTGGGAATTTTCCAAGGCTGTGAATGGAGGGCTGGAGGGGAGGGAGGAATGTACGGGTAGAAGTGTGGGGGGCAGGGCTTCTGCAGTACCAAGACTCTCTAGACATCTGGGAGGTAAGGAGAAACGGGCTTCTTTCCTAAGTCTAATTTAGGTTTATCCAAGTGAATAATTCCTCAGGCAGCCAGGAGGAGCCGTAAGCCCTGGAGACCAGGGCTGCTCCGAATTCAAGCTGCAGTTCTGACAGCTTCAAATTGGAATCAAACTCAGCCTTGGAGCCTGTGGGGTCCTTCACTGCTTCACTGGGTCCTCCTGGCCTCAGGCAGAATTCCCAGAGGCTGGGGACGCTACTGGGCCGCGTCTTTGCTGATACATGAAAGGGGCAGATGAGTCTTCAGCCTCTACCCCCTCTTCACTTGCTTACCAGGCAGAGGTTTGTTATCCCCTGGCTTGGAGGGTTTGGCTGTGAATAAACATCTCTTCCCACTCTACTTAGGCAGGGCACCCTCTGGCCTTTCCTCATGCCCCCAGGTGCACTTGGCTGGTTGGGTGGGCAATTGCTCTCAGCCTCTTAGAATTCTAGACTTGGACAATCAAGTCTAGAAAGCTCCTCAGTATCTTTCTTTACCCGAGTGCATCCTTTAATTTTATAGAAAAGGAAATTATGGTCGGGTGGTGGGGGGGAGCAGGCATTGATGAGAGTTGCCCAAGGTCAATAGCTAACTGGTGACAGAAGTGGCACCAGAACCAAGGCATCTTGGCGCACAGTTGAGCTGTCACCTACGATGCCTCTCCCACCTCTACTTTCTGCGGGAGGACTGACTGTGCTGGGATGGCTTTCCCTCTTGCTGTCACCTTCCCTAAGGGTCAGAGGTGCATTCAAAGCAGATCCAGGAATGAGGAATAACTCTTGAAACGCCCTCCCTCTCTCCCATGAGGCGTTCCTCCTTGGATGAGGAGCTGCTGGGTCCAAGAGTCAGGCCCAGGCTTTGCTGAGGAAGAGGACTCACTGAATCCTAAGGGTGTACTTACTTAGTAGCTTTATTTCCACTTTAAGGGTCTCCTAATCCCAGGTCCCAACCTGACCTGGGGACTAGAGTCCTGCTGGCAGAAGACCCCTCATCACGTCTGAGCTATAGAAGGGGGCAAGGAGAACTGAACTGATGGGGTTAGACCGATGGAGCACCTGGAGACTCGGTACTCTGGGCAATTTGGTAAGGATAGGGTGGTGACAGCAGTGGTGCAAGCTCCCAGAGACCTCCCTGTCATCCAGGGATGATGTGACCCGTTTGAGGCCAACCCCCGGCCTGTCTCTTGGAGCCACCAGGCCCTTCAGGTGAGAGAGGATCTGAGCCTATCAGCTGCCCTCTTTCCTTTCAGGGAGAGCTTCTTCAGACTTGAAATGTCCCCCTCACCAGTCTGGGGACAGTGATTTTGTCTTTTCTTTAGAGAGCCATATATTTTGACATTTTTCTTTTCTCTTCTTTTTTTTGGGGGGGTGGTGGGGGTGGGTGGGGGCAGGTGGAGAGTGACAGAGAACAGGGGGCAAAACCGAAAGGAGAGAGATGAGTTTGGAGACTTTTACAGATGGCGAATTTGTCTGTGCGTGGGTGTCTGCACATGTGTGTGATGCAGGTGCACGTGTGTGCTTGCTCCAGGCCGGCTTGTGACAAACGGCAGCCCTCACTGTCCACAGATACGCCTCCTTCGTCTGCTCTGGTAGCGTCTGGCTTCTTTGTAAACGGAGCGCCTGGGCCTGGTGATAAGCCCGACTGAGGGCCAAGCCGGTGCCTCTCTACTGTGGGGAAAACACGACAACGATTGACCGTGGGGACAATGATACGCTGTGGGGAAAACAACACAACCATTGTCTTTCCTCCCCAGTCTTTCCTGAAAATGGGAGTAGCTCATCCTTACTGGGCTGATGTGTTATGCTAGCCACTCCTCTAAGTTTTTCACACACTGAGGATAAACACATTTGATTTTATTTGCCTCATTTATAGATGAAGGAAACAAGGCACAGAGAGGATAAATGACTTGTCTGAGTCACAGAGGTTCTAAGGGGTGGAGCCAGGAATCAAACCCGGGCCTTCTGTCTCCAGGTCCTTGCTCTTTGCGGCCATGGTAGTACTTCCTCAGGCTGCGCCCGAGTGACTGCTCTGGCTGCTCCTGCTTCGGAACCGGAAAGGTGCTGGGGGAGGGGGGAGGGAGCCCGAGGAACGTCTGACTCACACTGCCCACCGGGGCTGGGTGTGTCAGGGAGAACACTGCCCCACGTGATGCTCATACTATCTTGCAGCTGGGCGGCTTCTGGGACATAGGACACTGTTGTTGGCCACATGCCTGCCTCCCCCAAAGTCCATAAAGCACAGGCTGTCCTCACTGGCAGAGGGGTCAGCCCCCAATTCAGTGCTGCTTTCCCTCCATGCCACCCCCTGCTCAGTAGTCCAGGCAATGTTGAACAACCAGCAACGGGGACCCTGCTGTTCCCCAGAGTGGCTCCCTGAGTCTTTGTGTAATTGTGCTTGTTGAGAGTTATGGTGTGAACTGAACTGACACACGCCTTCCTGTAGCTGGCGGCACAGACCTGGGCCCTCAGCCACATGGCAACCTTTTCAATGTTTGGAGAAAGCCGTTACCTACAGGTGACACCTTCTCACTTCCTCCTATGACATGTTCTGGACCAGCCTAGCCTCTTACTGGCTTGTCCACAGTCCTGTTAGGGTATCACTGACCTGGTCAGAGCAAAGCATAGCAGACCAGTCCCCTCCCTCCTTGCAGAGTGCCTATTAATGAGAAGATGAAAGTCACTTTAGACAACTTCATCCCCGACTACTTGAAGGGCCTATGACTGATCACCCGAGACATCAGAGAACTATTGTAGCTTCACATAAGAGTCATTCGGAGACCTTTTAAAAATACTAGAGGTTCTTATTTAATTGGTCTGGTTGTGCTTGGGTGTTAGGATATAAGAAATTCTCTAGGTATTTCTGATGTATGGCCGAGGTTTAAAAGCACTCATCTTAACTAAAACCAAGCTAGCATGTAATTTTTATGAGATCAGGGACTTGGTCTCTTTGGTTCACTGCTATATTCCCAGTAAACAACAAAGGTTCTCGGCACACAGGAGCTCTAGTTCAGAAAGCATCTGTTGATGAAAGGAAGAATGAATGACTCCTTTGCACATCGCTGGGTATTTGCTCACCATTTCATCAAGCCCACCCGATAAAGTGATGGCTGAAGGGCATTGCGAGACTGTCTCTGCCTCAGATGGAGAGAAACAGTGTTGGCCTGGGCCTTGGACACACAGTTAAAATGATCTAAGTAGGCCAGAGCAAAGCTTGTTGGCACATGGGAAGGGTGTTGGGTCACAGCACCTGTGAAGGAGGCTGGGTTAAGTCAGTGTCAACTTTGAGTTTAAGAACATGGCTTCAGAGGAATCAGGAGGAGTTTAATGGCAGCCCAGAGTCCCCACAGGCTGGGAAAAGGGTAAGCTCAGATCAAAGGCAGCATCTGGAGGCATGGAAGGCCTTGCGGAGAGGTGGGCAGACACTCTCCTTTCACTGGCTGGGGTTTTAGTGAGGCATCTGAGACAATGGAACTCAGAGCCATAGCTTATCTGCAGCTATAGCCGAGGTCTGGGGGCTCACCCTGCATCCGGGATGCTGTCTCCATGGAGACAGGGGAGGTGGTCGTCTGCCTCACTTCCACCTTCTGGGCTGTGTTGTGTGTGAGGCTATAGTGGGCCCCAAGGTCGGGGGAAGCAACACAGAACCCATACTGAGGGAATGAGGAAGGACACCAAATAAAAGAGGAAAAGGCATAAACTTAGAGCATGAGCGTGATGGGGGTCCTGGGCAAGGAGTCATGGAGTTGAAAGAACCTGTTAAGGAGCAGCTTTCTGAAGGGCAAGGGCTGTGGAAATATTGTGGAGGAAGTGGGGGATGTGCGTGGGTAGAGAGGAGTTGAATGTGTAGGTGAGGTGGCAAGAAAGACGGAAGGTTCAGAGGCTTTACCTTGACGGCAGGGAGGGGGAACAGCTAGCGTGGGCAGCTAACGCTCACACCTCTCCTGTACAGTGGAGTGTCAGCCAACTTTACAGACGAGTCTACTGAGGCTCTCAGACATTGCCTAAAGTCACCAAACCCTAGTCAGTGGAGAGTCGGGTTAGTTTCCCTGTCTCAGAAGCATGCGTTCAGAGAGGAGAAGCATAAACAGATGGGGGTGGCTCCCAGTTCCAATCTCAGCGTTTATTTAAGGAAGCTGAGTCTATATTGATACAAGTAAGGCAGGTGCTAACGTCTTCCTTTCCATTGCCCAGTCGCTGCAGAAGAAAGCAGGCCATCAGGAGGCTATGAATTACTTGCAGGTATGAGTTACTTTCCAAGGTCTTGTCTTCCGGGTTCCATTAGGATGGGACATACCTCTCTCAACAGCTGGGACAAGTCCTCCCAATGCCTCCCAAGGGCTGGCAGGGTCCCCAGGTGTTGTCACACTTCCTCTCCTTCCTCCAGGAATGTGAATCAATTGCAGGCAATTACCGGAGTGGAAAGAGCCCAAGTCCAGGAGACGTGCTGTCTGAATCCCAGGCTGGCCTCTGCCACTGTCCCGCCCACACCCTTTTCTCTTTCTTCCGGTTAACAAAGTCCCTCTTTCCTGTGGGGAGCTCACTCTAAGTGGTTTTTATGGAGCTGGTGCCACGGTCACTGTGTGTAAGGGTTCTGTAGTTCAGAGCTGCTGATCGCTGTCTTCCCAGGTCAGTGGGAGAAAGACAGAAACCTGACAAAGCTTGAGCGCCTGGATGCTGCCAGGCTGCGTTCAGCACATTGCAGTTATGCGATCCGACAGATACGCCTGTTTGCAGAGATGGGCCCAGTAACTTTCCCTGTCTCTGTGTGCATACTCGTTTGCACTGTGACCGTCTCCTCTTACAAATAGTCTATTTCCCCTCCCCTTGAATCTGGACTTAGATTGGACCGATAGAATATGGCTGAATGACATGTCTGGCTTCTAAGCGTTGGTCTCAAGAGGGCCCTACAGCTGCTGCTGTCATCCTCTTGGAACCCTGAGACCCCCATGCTGTGGTCCCCTTGAGGAGGGGGCGACAGGTGAGGACAGAGGCCCAGCCAACCTGCCAGCTGAATGAAGCCACAGTGAGTGGCAGAAGAGCCACCCAACTAACCCCCAGAGTTATGAGAAGTAATAAATTGTTGTTGTTTTAAGTCACTCACTTGGGGGGGGCATTGTTATGCAGAAATAGATGTCTACTTCATGAAAATATGGTGACCAGTTCATTCTGTGACCTTGTATATCAGTCATGGTTCTTGATTTCAAGCAAAACAAAATCAGCTTTTGCTAATAGCTGTGTAGTAATTTATCCAAAAGCTGTTGGATCCTCAGGAAGGCTGAGATAGTGTGATCAGAGCTACTCAGCCAGAAACATGCTTCTAAATTAGCCGCCACCAGGGTTCCTCTCAGGGCTGTGCCTGGAATTCAGTTTGGCTAGAATCATCAATGGTGCCAGACAGAGAAAATCCCATAGTACCCCTGGTTGCTTTGCATTACTAGCTCCTGTTGATCAACTTTAGGTCACGTATCTGCAGCCTAACAACGGTGAGTCTGGAAACCAAGAATCTGCCATTTCAAGCTGTTATGGGAGGCAGACTCACAAGACAGTGGATTTTTCCAAATGTAGGAAGTGGTCCAAAAAGGATGTCCAGTGTCCCTTATAGCCCACCCCTCTTTCAGATGGACATCAGTGTGCGCCCTTCTGTCCACATTCGTGCTGCTAAAAGAAAAAGACCTAGCCTGACATAATGTGGCTGTCTCTCACTTAACCAAAGACAGCTTGCCTCCTCTCCGCATTCTCATCAGACACTGCATCCAGCTTCAGGTTAAAGCTCTGTGGATGATATCTGCTGCTGCTCTAGGTCTGGCATGAATTTGCATTATGTAGTTTATAAATTGTGAGCCCAGTGGTGGTGAATCACAATGAACACATGCGCATGAGAAAGTGAGGGGCAGGGAGGAGAATGCAGACTGACACTTGTGTGTGTGTATAGATGCGCAGTACAGTGTGGAAGGTGGTTCACACAGGTGCTTCTACTCTTACTTTCACTAGAGTTGAGATACAGTTTCTCTACGGTTGGCATTACATTTTCCTCTTTCATTAACGTGCCCATACTTCTTTTTTTTTTAACTCACTGTTCAGTCAGCCTAGGTTTCTAAAACTGCAGGCGATGCAAACATTCACTTTTCAGGGACTTCATCCTTTAGTCGTTTTATTTGCCTAGGGCTGGAATGGCTTTCCATCAATCTATAACCACTGGAAAGAGAAGTATCGTAAGTCACTTTATGCCGTCCTTGTGGTGTTCGTACTCTTTCCCGGCTCAGTGTGTTGCAGCGATATTATTTCCCTTTGATATCTAAAGCAAATACTCTAAGCAACACGGTAATCCCATCTTATTGCCTGTTCATTCAGAGGGAAAGGGAGCCACGAATGGCTAAGTTAGAGCCTCAGTTTTCAATTCAGTGAGCTAATTGCTGTGTTTCCTGGAAGACATAGTCGTCCGTGGATGCTAGACTTTCTAAGTCTGCAGTGCCCAGAGCCATGGAGATTGGAAGCACAGACTCTGCTCACATATTCAGTGTTTTCAGACTCATGATTTCTAGCTATGTAAGAAGCAGCCTTACGTATGCTTCAGAGAATGTACTCCATCCTGTGCACTTCGTGACAGCTCGGCCGCGGGGGAGAGTTGAGTGAGGAGCACCAACACCTCAGGAGTAACCACGCTGGGACGATATTCTCACGAAACTCACTTGTACCGTTAGGGCTTTCTTGAGCCTGGTTCTTGCTTCTGTTACTCCTATAGCTAATGGCGTGTTCTGGGCCTGCCTGATTTATAGGTGGGTGGATTAGATAACATCCAGTTCAGGAAGGGTAGCTCGGGTTGCATGATTATCTGGTATCTATTGGTCACACGTTCAGCCAGGGCCTAGTAGCAAGCCAAGGGCTATTTCTTAAATGAATAATAGTTACTTGCTGAAGAAGACCTGGATTTCTCCAAAACCTCAGGGACCTGTCCTACAATTCTCCCATCTGACCTTGCGTCAAACAGCATACAGCACCCTGATCTGCCAAAGACACTTCAAATAGCATTGGATTTTAGGGATCACAAGGACCAAGTGAAGAGATGCTCACACTGCAACCTGAGCTGGTTAAAGAATTTTCTCCTTCTCTGAACTCTGCTTGAAGTTGGCAGCCTCCTCGGTTTCCTGGAAAACGGGCTGTAGCCGAAATGCGGTACACGTTGCTCCTAAAATCCAAAGAGACCCTCCAAATGTTATGCCATTTTTCTTCCTTAAGGTGCAAGGTGTGGACATTACCTTTTATTTTGGGAGGAATGGCCAGAAGTTCCCCACCATGGACCCCCCACCTTTCTGGTATGCGCACATCTGACCCAGGCATCCGCGAACCACGGCTCCTTGCTCTTCACACCCTCTCATGCCGGCATCCTGTGAACCAGCATGTTCTCGGTGGATGTGCGAGATGGTCCAGGTCTCAGAAAACTAATTCGTGGCACATATCTGCAGGCAGACACACCCCTAGAGCAAGAGAGTGTGCGGGGACTCTCGTCTCCGCCAGGTGGGAGCTTTGGGTGTTCTCTGCCTAGGGAGGGAGAAAAAGATACAGCAGGTCCTCCTGCCGGTTTGTTATGATGTTGATGGGATGCTGTAGAAACTCGACTCTTGTTTGTACCAAGTAGCCTGTGGTCAAACTGGTTTATTTATACATCATTTTACCACAGTCCCAAGAACTTACTGGTGACATTAGGCGACAACTCACTGTGTTTGCTGGACAGTTGCATTCCAGGTGCCGAGGGGCATGTCGATTTGTCGAGTATAACTTCTGATGTTATGATTGTAACTGGAATTAGAACTCGATTATGTTTATAATTATCCTTGGCCATTCGTGAAGGCCCAACTGTCTCCTGAATTGGCCAAACTGGACAGTCAAATTGGAATGTGGGAGAAGCCACTACTTCTGCCTCTTTCAAGTGTTTAAGGGAGAAACTGAATCTCTGTGGTTCTTCCATGATGGAAGCCTTGCATTTTGTTTGCCATCTTGATAGTGAGGGAGCTGGAGGCGTTTCCACTTGACTGTTCCTACCAAGCAGCCTTTAGTTTACTCCCTTGCCCTCCAGGCAGACGGCCTGTGCAAGGATGCCACAGCCCCTGACCCTGTCTGTTCCAGGCATGTGCCCCGCATGCTGGGAAAATGCCCAGAGGATCAGGCTTGAGGGCCCGCCAGGCCTACCACGGGGTAGACTTGGGTAAACTCCATTTACTGCCCGTCTCCCATTGGTAACTGCTCTGACACCACAGTAATGCTCTGGATCCTCAGGTTTTATCTTTTCCCTAGTGCACAGTTACTGTGGTAAAGGTTTGCAGGGCAATTTGGAGACTTCTGGGAGAAGATTCAGGGTATAGTTGCCATGGAGTGACAGGTTTCTTACTCAAGGGTACTCAGCTTCCCCATCACAGGCAGAGAGCTGAGTCTGTGAACAGACTCAGGTTGGAGGATTGAGTGAGGGACCAGGTAGCATCAGGATATTTTAGGCTTCCCTAACAGAAAGTCTTACCTGGCCTAAACAAGGAGGAAGTGGATCTCATAATGAAAAGTCTGAAAGCAGAGGAGTGCCAGGGTTGGTGGATTCCACAGCTCAGAAGTATCATCAAGGACCTGGACTCCTTCCATTTCTGCACTCCGCCCTTCTTGGCGTGTTGGTTCACGTCCCTCCTTGGGCAGGCAGCTAAAGTCTCATGGAAGCGGGGACTCTTCCTTCCTGAGATGTTTTTTATTTTTGAGTAAGGAGTCCTCTTCCAGAGGTCTCATCAGACTTTTGTCAGGAAGGAGGAAGGGGGTTGTGAATGGTTGTGCAGTGGAACACGACCAGGATCTGCTCTGGATGGCAGCTCGAAGTCACGATGGCCTAAGTCAGGCCTCTGCACGCCAGGCTGTCAGATCATAAGGACCTTCCTGACTTGTCCCTCTCGTGTCCCCTTTGGATACCATGAGCTGTTATCCCGAAGATCCCTATGGGTCAGGCCATGCCGACTTTTAGGCTGGTCGGCTGCCTGTTGTGGTAGCCAAGCTCACTGTGCCTCTGGTCATTAGTGCGGGTCTCACGCCTGCATTTCCTTGTGACATTCCCACTCCAGTTGAAACTGTGCATTTCATTTCTGACTACAGTTTTTTCTTCTCCACCAGCAACCTTGGCTGACAAATAACAGCCCCTCTAGCTTTTCATGAAGATGCCGGAACTCCCTGCACTAATGTATTTACCGCTGCCTTGACAAAGGCGGTGTGTTTTGGGTCCTCTTGGGAGACATAGTTAGAAGATGGGTAAGCGGTTACAATAAATCCACCCCAATGCTCTATCTCCCTAGGTCTTTGAATTTACTTCCTCTAAATTATAATTTATAATTTCTGGCATCTCAACTACATTTAGTTGGAGCATTAATGAGTCCAGGTTTCTGTCAACCCACCCAGCAAAGGGTGAAAATGATTCCTAGATGCTCAAGCTAGTACATTAAATGCAGCATCACTGGCAGATGCTGCCACATCCATACGCTCAGCTGACCCAAGGTGATGGTTTTTTCCTTTGTTGGCCGAGCACTGTCCGAAACTGCTCCCCAGGTCTCTGCTGGCATCAGCTCTTAAAGTCATGCATTTTTGCCTATAAGGTTTTCTCTTCAGAGCTTCTGTACGGACTTCAGATCTGAGTTTCACCCCTCCCCATCCCTCCCTATACCAGGCACAGGTTGAGTCTAACTCTAGTTGTAGGTGGGGAGATGATGAGGGGTAGAGGGGGTAGAGTGTTGGCCTCCCCTTGCTGAGTAGCACCCTCAGGTTCGGTCACTGGGATTTTAAAGCAAGGTGGGAGTGGACACAGGAGAATGAAGGGAGGGGCCGATGTGGCCGAGGAGAGACATGGGAATCAATGAAGTTTAGAAATTCAGTGCTTTCTGACTTATCTGAGTCCGCCCATAAATCTCTGTTTCAATTCCCAGGCCTACCTCTTCCCTGATCAATGCTCTCATTTTCTCCAAGGAATAGTGGAAGGCTGCAAATTCAACTCATTTTGTAACTCAGCAGCCTGCAGGATAAAACTGTGTGTTTGCCTGTTTTTTTGTCTAGCTCAGCATTGTGGCGATAAGATAAAAGAGATGGTTCTGGTACAGTCATAGAAAATCCTTGGTTTTCATTTTGTGCCTTGAGTTGGGAACCTAAGAATTTGTGTTTCTCGTTCTTATTTTTTTTAAATCCATCTAGCACAGTTAGAAGCCAGCATTTTGTCTGACAGACCTTGAATTTCCCATGCCCTTTATATTGCTCTTTTTATGCTCTAAACCTTGACTTCGCTAGATAGGGGGTGAGGTGAACACTCGACAGCATTGCCCCTCTTCACCATGTGCGGGCAGAGTCACGTCTCTGCCAAGCACACCATCCCGGATTCCTGCCAGTTTCTGGAGGGTCTGTTTCTGCTCTTGGTATCTTTTTTTTTTGCATCAGCCAAGGATTTTATTTGCAAGCAACAGAAAGAGACTATGGCTAAGTTAGGAAGAAAAAAAGAGATGGATTAAAAGGATATTGGGTAGTTCACTGCATCAGCAGTTTTATAGCCAGGAACAACATCCAGAACCATGACCTTGGAGGTAAAATCTTCCCCTCTCCCCTTGCCGTTGAGTCATTCTCCGTGCTGTCATGATATGGGCAGCAGTGTCTGGTTGGCAGGGGTCTTTGCTTTGGCTCCAAAAGAAACATGGGAAGTAATTATCTGGCATTACAGCTTCTACAGTGGGAGGTGGGCTCGGGTCCCCACCAAGACTACTGCGTCCCTGAGTTCCCCCAATAGAGGAAGGAGCTGAGTTGCTGAACAGCCAAAGTGAGCAGTAGACCCCCATTGGCTCCTGGGGGAGTTGCTCCTGTCTCTGTTACTCAGCTGCCTCTTTTATGGAAAGAAGGGATGGGACTAGCCAGTCAATAAGGTCACCCCCAGATCTGTCATTCGGAGGCTTTCTTTGGCCTCTGTGAAGCTCCAGTCATGTAGTTCCAACTAAAGACAGTGAGTCCTTATCCTGCTCCCAGGCACAGTGGGACCAGGGTTGGGGATGGAGGGGAGTTGTCCTGAGACTGGCTGCAGGAGGGGCTGGAGGCCACTCTCTCTGGCTCCTGGTGGCCATTCCGCAGCCCCTTTTGCACTGACACAGAGCAGAGATGCCGTGTCAGGCCCATGCTGTGCTGCTGGGAACCAAGTCACTTTTCAAGACACTGCCCTGCGTGAACACTGGATGTCGAGGTGGCAGATCTTGTGGAGGGGTTATGGGAAAAAACCCATGTCTTTGAGCACTTTTGAAGCCTTTAGAAACACCCGGCTCGTAGGAGCAGTTGGTTCCCTGCAGTTTCTCTTTCATCGATTGCTTCAGAAAGAAGCCTCTGGGCCCGTAGGGGAGAGGGGTGCACCCCTCCCGCTCCCTCAGGCCCCCTGTCTGGCATGCTGCCTTTTCAATAGGAAGAGGCAAAACTTTCTCCACGATCCCCGAGATGGAGTCTGCATATTAAACATACGCCAGCTTCCTTTGCTATTTGCTAGTGGATTTGTTTCATTTCATACCTCACTGCAGCCTCCCCTCTGTTCGGAACACGCTGTACCGGTTGTGAGGAGAGAGGGGGGTGTGCAGGGACTCGAGAGAGCATCCCTTGTTTTCCCAGCAAACTCTGAGCAGCGGCAGAACCTGAGCGGGGGCTTTGGAGGAACAGAAACCCGAGCGTTTGAGGCAGAATTTTAATTCACTGGTTTGCCTGGGGCTTTGATCCTGTCCCCTCCTTCCCTGAGGGCAGGACCTGCAGGTCACTTCTCAGAAGGCTTGGGCATGGGATGTGGGGTCTGAATCACCACTGCCTTTGGGTGCATGTCCAATTGGGACCCAGAAGCACGTCTATGCTGCCTAAATGAGAGAGATTTGCAGAACGGAATGAGACCCATGTCAGAAACCAAGCCATTTCCTCTTGCATCTGTTTACCATCTGTAGGAGGTTAAAGTGCTCACTGCCCCCCCATTCATATTCACCCACACCCTCAGAACGTGACTTTACCTTGAAACAAGATCTTTGCAGATGTAGTTAGTTAAGGACCAACTATCATTTCAGGTGGAATCGCCCTGGGACTTATGGTGGCACCCTAGATCCAGCGACTGGTGTCCTTACAGGAGGAAGGGATGCAGAGACACACAGAGTGGTGGTGGAGGCGGAGACTGGAGCTGTGAGTCTAAGCTCAGGGACTCCTAGGGGTGCTGGGAATCGCAGGTCGCCAGAAGAGAGGCATGGGGCAGTTCTCCCCATGGCCTGCAGGGGGAGCCAACCCTGCTGGCACCCTGACTTTGGAAGTCTGGCCTCCTGAACTGTGAGTGAACAAATTTCTGTTGTTTCAAGCCACCAAAGTGGAGGTATTTGTTACAACGGCTGTAGGAGACTAATACATTATCTATTAAATGTCCCTTTGCCATCTTGCCCTCAGCCCATAATGCCCTGCAAAACTTTCTCCTCCCTTAAGTCTCAGCTCAAATGTCCTTTCCTTCGTGGAGTTCCCTGGCTGTCCATGAGAAACCCAGCACTTCTTTCTTCTGAGCTCCTGCAGCCTTCAGCACTGACTGTGTTCACTCTTGTGTTTAGGGAGCGGCATGCAGGTGCTCCCTCCCCCGCCCCGACCAGGGGCTTCCTGAGAGCGGGGACTGATGCCTTCACCTCTGGCTTTCCTGCACCTGCCAAAGCGCCTGTTGTGTCGGAGCCGCTGGTAAAGGCACGTGTGCGTGAAGGGAGGGGAGCAGTGGCACCCCCATGACGGTGCTCCCGGTGGTGCTCCACTGCTGCGGAGGGCAGCTCGGCCCTGGTGACCTTCCACACCCTCACCTGATGCCTTCCTTCCCTTCCAGTGTCACCTCTGCCCACCGCAGTTCGCTGCCCACAGCCAGCACACCTCTGCTTTCGTGCTAACAGAGAACCTTGCTGTGGGCTGTTCCCAGTTCAGGGCAGAGCTCTTTCCTGAGTCATCCATTTTCACAAAGTAGAAAATGTCATGCGTAGGGACGTCTGATGGGAGGAAGGATAGGAGGGTGACCTAGTGGCTCAACCCAGGACAGAGAGATGGAAGACACGGAGGAGCTCAGGCTTGTTGTGTCCCCTCCGAGTCAGGGCCCACTCCTGGGAGAGCCTGTCCACCGGGGCTCTCTCTCCATTTGCCTGTGTCCACTGCGGCCCCCCTCCCCCCTCCCCAGTTCCTCTCCCTCTACCCAATCCCTGTCAACCACCAAGGGATCTGGATCATTTGGATATAAGGAGAACTCTTTGTCCTCATTGGGCTCCCTTTTATCTTCTTGTTGTTACTGCAAAACAATAGCCAGGAATTTGGAAGAATTAAACTATTTCATCTTCTTGAGACAACACCCCGGGCACACAGCAGTGGGGTGGTGACCGTGGCAGGCCCCCACCCCCTGTGTACCTTACTGACACCCTGTGCCCTGGGGGTGCAGTGTGCCTTCCCTGCAGTGAGGGTCTGAGGCCTTGGGCACCCCGCCCCCAGGGCAGGAGCTCTGCAGTGTGGGGCCTGGGACAAGGCAGCTCGGGAAAGCCAGCATCCCTCCCCAGCAACAGAGACTCTGTGCCCTTGCGGAGTCTCCCGCAGGCTTATTGGGTTGCTCTCCACCACAGCGCCAGAGAGCACCCTGGCCATGCTCAGCTGCGTGGGGCAGTGGCCGAGGGTGGGGTCTGCGGGGATCATGGCGGATTCCAGTTTGGAGGACACACACTCTGAGCCTGAGAGTGATTTATGAAGAAGCCTCCTGTTCCCTTCCTGCAGCTCCCGCTGGACCTCTCTGGAAGGTTCTGGTCATTTTATTTTATTTCTGAATCACCAGATTGTCCTTCACCCTGAGCAACAGTCCTGGGACTTAAAGGGAGCTGCTTTGGCGACACCATTAATCACAGAGCCTGGCGGGGGCCGCGGAGCTCGCTTCTCACCTCCCCGGCTTCGGTGGCAGGGGCTCTGCCCTCCACCTGTCCTCTCCCCATGACCTGGATTTCAGTCTGACTGTGAATCAGGACTTGTGTGGGGAAGGCTTTCAGGGCGAGAGAGAATGAGAAAGGCTGGCTCAATCCTCCCTCCCTCCGTCCCTCCCTCCCTTCCTTCCATGTTGAGTACCTGCTCTGTGCTGGGTTCTCTCTTGGGCACTGGGGATCTAGCCATCCACAACACACATACAAATCTGCCCTCCAGGAGCTTACGCTTTAGTCCCACGGACTTTAACAGTGGCTGTGCTGTTTTTTTCCTTTGTTTGGTTTGAGAAGGTAGAAGCAAGGCAGGGGATAGAAAGATTTTCCTGCTAGACTGAGGCTGAAAGTCGCCCCAGGGACACACAACAGATATCTTCATCCTCAGAGGGGTTGCCTGGGGCTTGGGAGTGGCTGCTGACTGGCTGTCACTTTACCAAAAAGGCTGCTTTTCCCTCAAAGTCAGCCAGACAAGGCTGGGAGGCAGCAAGGCCAAGTACCTAGCCTCTGCAGGCAGCTCATAGGGGAGGAAGCCCCCGGCCACCCTGGGAGGGACCCAGAGCGGAGGGAAGTCTGAGTGTGTGTGTGTTTGCTCCATGCGACAGTGTCAGTGTTCTGAACAATTCGAGGCATCCCAGCCCTTGCATCCTAGCACTTGTTCTCTGTGGCCTGAGCCTCCCGCTACACGTGGGAGACGCTGGTGGGGTTAGAGAGGTGGAACTCTCTCCGAGTGAGTTCTGGGACTAAGTTGTCTTACAAGAGTGACTGTGTGGACCTTCTCCCTAGAGCCAAGGACCAGTATCCCAGCAGCCTCTAGGGGCCTCCCCGAGACAGCTGTCAGGAAATTGCAGGGGAAGCAAGGAGGTCAGGACAGAGGAACTAGGGATCAGGGAGCCCACACTGGACTCCTGGGGATGGGGGAGCCCACACATTCTGGGGCATGAGGAGTCCAGTGGAGCCACAGAGTGTCTGGGACTCAGCCCAGTTAGAAAAGAGGCGTATCTGAGTGACCTTGCAGAACCGGCTCTCCCTTACCTACATTTGCAAGGAAGCCGGTGTGTCCACACGTCTAGCCTCTTCTGTCCAAGCACCAGCCGTGCTCAGGTCCCCTCGGGGGTGTGGAGGAGTCTTAGATAGAGCTGTCAGACTCTGGGGTGGGAGGGCCTGCCCCAGAGTGACAACAGCAGGGAGAAGGCAGCAGGAATCCAGGCTGGAGGTCACTGGTCTCCAGGGAGACAGTTCTCCTGGCCTGGGCCCCAGGGACCTCTGCTTGGCAGTCTGACAGCTGCCTCTTCTGCTGGAGCCTGACTCGGAACATGCTCCTAGGTCTCTTCTCTACAAGAATAGGGTCTGGATTTGATCTGTGTTGTGCAGACGGGTTTTTTTGTTTTTTTTTTTAAATAGGAGAAGTACTATTTAAAACAAAATTTTACCAGGAACCTCAGTTTCAAAAGCAGCTTTAGAAAGCAGAGCTGTTTTGGTTGAAGTAGGGTAAGGCTGCAGCCCCGCCTGCTCAGCCTCTCTCCTCCTCGCACGTGGCCCTTGAGGAGCGACTCTGGGAAGGCTGGGTTCCTTAGTGCTGAGTTTGAGAACCACTGGACGTGTACTGTGTAAGGCCCCCCAGCCTGTGACATTCGGGCTGCGCAGCTGGTCTTCCCAGGGACAGGCAGGCAGGCAAAGGGCCAGGAGAGCGGGGGGTGTGCAGTTCTGACACCTCCTAACGGGGTGTAGTCGTCAAGAGTTCCCCTTCAGAGCTTCCGTCCTTTCCCGTGGGTTTCTTCGGTTTCTTTTGATCTCTGGTTTCCACTGCAGAGGCTCTTGTCAGGTGTCTGCTGGAGCTGGGGAAGCACTCGGAGTGGAGCCCCCCGTTCTGGTCACAGCCGACTGTCCTCGCCTGTACCTGGAAGCCGGCAGGAGGACGGGTGCTTCCCCGGTGTGGAAACGGGAAGGGGATCCAGGGGCAGCTGCTTTTGTTTTTCATTCTTTCATTTCATTCATGAATTTATTTTTATTCTTTAAGTCATTTTTAATTTTTCAGTTATATTTGACATACAGTATTGTATTAGTGTTAGGTGTACAAGCTGGTGATTAACCATTATGTGTTACTAAATGATCATCCCACTAAATCTTGCACCCATCTGACACTGTTTGTAGTTATTAGAATATTGTCGACTACACTCTCTATGCTGTACTTTACATCCCCACCACTACTCTGTGACCACCAATCTGTGCTACTTGACCCCTTCACCTTTTTCACCTGTCCCCCCAAACCCGTATCCCATCTGGCAACTGTCAAAATGTTCTCTGTATCTGCGAGTCTGTTTCTGTTCTGCTTGTTTTTTTTCTTAGATTCAATTATTGATAGATATATATTTATTGCTATTTTATTGTTCATATTTTATTATTTTCTTCTTTTAAAGAAGATCCTTTAACTTTTCATATAATACTACTTTGGTGGTGATGAACTCCTTTAGTTTTTCTTGTCTGGGAAGCTCTTTATCTGTCCTTCCATTCTAAATGATAGCTTTCCTGGATAGAGTAATCTTGGTTTTAGGTCCTTGCTTTTCATCACTTTGAATATTTCTTGTCAATCCCTTCTGGCCTGCAAAGTTTCTGTTGAGAAATCAGCTGACAGTCTTATGGGAGCTCCCTTGCAGGTAACTAGCTAACTAACTGCTTTCCTCTTGCTGCTTTTAAGATTCCCTTTGTCTTTAACCTTTGGTATTTTAATTATGATGTGTCTTGGCGTGGGTCTCTTTGGGTTCCTCTTGTTTGGTACTCCCTGTGCTTCTGGACTTGTATGTCTATTTCCTTCACTAGGTTAGGGAAGTTTTCTGTCATTATTTTTTCAAATAAGTTTTCAATTTCTTGCTTTCTCTGTCTTTTCCTTCTGACACCCCCATGATGCAAAGGTTTGTATGCTTGAAGTTGCCCCAGAGTTTCCATACACTATTCTCATCCTTACTACCAGTGTTTTGAACTCTGCATCTAGTAGATTACTTGTTTCCATTTTGTGTAGTTCTTTTTCTGAAGCTTCATTTGATTTTTATTTGGGATATGCTCCTATGTCTCATTTTAGCAGCCCCCCTGAGTTTGTTTCAATCTATTAGGTAGAGCTGCTATGTCTTCCAGGCTTGGTAGAGTGGCCTAATATAATAGGTACCCTATGGAGTCCAGTTGCACAACCTCCACGTCCACCTGAGCTGCACACTCCAAGTGCACCACCCTCTCATGTGGGCTGTGTGCACTCTTCTGTTGTAGTTGAGCCTTGATTGCTATTGGCACATCAATAGGAGGGACTTAACACCCAGACCAGTCAGCTGCGAGGACTGGCTGTGACCACCGACCACCGTGGGGGATCAGCTGTGCAGGGGCCCACTCCAAGGAGCAGGACTTACTTCAGTGGGAGCCCAGTGCCTGCTGAGTATGTCCCTTGAGTGTCACTTGTGGAGGTGGTTAGGTGGTGCTTAGACATGGTCTGAAGCTGTCCCTCAGGTATGCTGGCTCTGGGGCCTCCTGGGAGGTGCAGGCCCAGGTCAGCTGCCACCTGTGTTCTGCCCAGGGCCTCTCTGCTTGAGTTACAAAGTGATACGCAGATGGCTCCTACTCGTGCTGGACTTGGAGGTGCTCAGGAGTGGCCAAGCTGCTAACCAAGGCCGGCTGCCACTAATGCTAGCCCATGGACCACTTAGAGAGAGGGATGAAGATGTCGAGGCCGAATGTTGCTTGTTTGAGAGATTTTAGAAAAGTCCACAGTATGAGCCAAAATAGGCTGTTTGTATGTAAAAGTCACTGAAAACACTTTGGGTGGTCTTGAAAATTGGGTGGGGTCTCAAGGAATCACTAGGGCAAGGTGAACAGTGTTAGCCAGGTTGATGGAGTCTCAGACATGGTGCTCACCTGCTGGCTCTGTGTGGGGAGGGCTCAGAAAAGGAACAACGGCCCCTGCCAGCACTTCTGTCTGGGAGAAAGCTGCCCCACCAGCTCTTTCTCTGGTGCTGGACACTTCAGTTCCTCCCCATATGTCCCAGGTGCCTGTTGAACTGCTGACTCAGTGGTAGAGCTCAGAGGGAGTGAGTCTGAGGAAGTCTATACACAGGCCCCTTGGGAGGGACTGCCCGGGTCTCCGGGAGTCCTCCTTTTCCTGCAGCCTAAGTCCCCACTGGTTTTCACAGTCGCAGTCATGGGGACTTCTCTTCCTGACAGTGCAGCCCTGGGCTGGGGGGCTGGTGTGGAGCTGGGTAACCCCTTGCTCCTCAGGAAGGGGCCTCTGCAGCTGAGTATTGCTCCCAATTTTTATCCGCCACATGTGGGTGGGGGACCAGCCGGTTCCATGTCTCTGGCCCTCCTACCAGTCTCAGTGTGGCTTCTTCTTTATGTCCTTAGTTGTAGGACTTCTGTTCAGCTAGTTCCAGGTGGTTCTGAATGATGGGTTTTGTGTGCTTGTGATTTTGATGTGGTTGTGAGAGGATGTGAATACCCCATTTACCTACTTGCCATCTTGACCAGAAACCCGGGAGCTGCTGCTTCTTAAACATCTTTCCCCCTCTTCTCCTTGTTTTAGCTACTCCCAAACCTCGACCACCTCCACTTTCAGAAGTCTCCAGTGCCACCAGCTCCAGGGTATTTTGAGGATTCGTGGTATAAATGAGGTTGGCGTTCAGCTTTCCTCACTATCAGCAGTGATTTGGATTTCTTGAATCTGCCCACCACTTTGTAGCTTCTCCAATTTTATTGCTATTTTCTCCTTTCCCATTTTGCCTTGTCCTTGTGGGTTTATGACTTTGTAAACAATCCCTTTGCTGTAGTTTTAGTGACATTGGGGAAGGAGTGAGATTAGAGGTGCGTGTTTAGTTCTCCATCTTTACCAGGAAGTCTGGCCGTTTCCTTTTATCATCTGAAGAAACAACTTTCCCGTTTTTGACTGTGAAGAGGCCCCAGATACCTGTCCCAGGCTGTGCGAGGTTGCAGAGAAAGCTGCTGTTAGCCCTGCCTGACGGTCCATTGGCCACAGTTCCAAGTCCTGCATCTTCTCCCTGTCTTGGTGATACCCTGTCAATCAAGCTCCTTCCGTCCGCTGCGTTTCATCATTTTCCTATTCCTGTACATCACTCTTTACACTCAGATGCCTCAGGGCCTTGTCAAGGTATTTTCTATCCATCAAGAAAAAAATCAAGAAATTATTTTAAAGAAACTGAGTATGTAGGTAGGCTATATGGGTATGGTTATGGTCTTATATTAAAAGGATTGTTTGATCGATGATGTCCTTTAATCATGAAAACTTTCAAAATTCAGGAGCATCAGGACAGAATCCTTGAGATCTGATCTGCCCCAGAGAATCTGGGATGTCACCATTGTGTCTGGGAGAAAAGCGAGAAAACGACAGTTTCTCCTGGAACAAATGGTCTAGCTGGGCTGGGAAAACAGAAACATCCCCCAAAACAATGCTGGAGAGTTTGGACTGTTCCGAATAAGTAATAGGAAGTGACCCAGAACTTTGAGGAGGGGAGATCCTGGAGGTGCTGGGCTAGTCGAAAATAAAGAGGGAGAGAGAGAAAGAGAGAGAGAAGAAAAGAAAAAAAATGGCAGCTTCCTGGACACAGGATTAAAAATAGGCTTTGAAAACTTCCCGTAGATGTGTGAGGTTCAGTGATGACATGAGGAAAGCACTGTCCTGTTAGTTCTTCATCAATTACCTTTCACCTGCCACCTATTATCCCACGTCCACCTGTCAGCTTCTACCTTCTCGTTGTTCAGGCCTCATGATAATTCCTTCTCAACCTTTAAACTTTGTTTATATTATTCAGACTAAGTTTTGCCATAAATAACAGAGACTCAGAATAACTGTGACTTCTACATGGGAGTTGTTTCTGTCTCAGCAAAAGCCCAGAGGAATATAGTTTGCCACTGATAGGAAGGTTCTTATTCTATGAAGTCCTGAAAGATGTAGGTTCTTTCCAGCTTACTGGTTCTTGTCCGAATGGACCAAGATGCAGGTTAGTGCTCCAGCCATCACATCCACATTCCAGGCAGCTGTATGGTGGGGAGAGTAAAGAAAAGAATGATAACTAACTATCTTGTAAGGAAGGTTCTCAGAAACTGCTACATATCACATTTGTTTATATGTGATAGGCCAGAACTTAGTTAACTTATATCCCAAGTACAGTGTACATTGGGATATAGCCTTCGTTCTGGGTAGCCAGTTGTTACTATGGAAGAGGGAATACTGGGACAATTAGAGATCATGGCTACACTGTCGCCATCAATCACTCTCAACCCACGTGTAGCCACCCCCTCTGTTTGTCCTTCTCTCACTGGTACGTTCCTCCATCAATTTGTCTTTTTCTGCGTGGCCATCATCACTCAGAGCTGACTAGCGTCAGAGCTGTGAGGAAACTGCAAGTCACTCAGGCTGGCCTTTTCCTTGTCCAGTTGAAGGATGAAGGTGTGAGGAGGGACGTGACTTGTCTGAGGTCAGCCACCCTGCTGAGCAGTTGCAGAGTCATTACGAGATCACCAGAATGAAGCTTCGTCCCAACTGAGCACCTGAGCGCCAGGGGGCAAGAGGGAAACACAGTGCTCGAAGCCGGGTCAGTTACCTGGGGAGGTTCCCTGGATGGGGCAGAACTGGAATGAGTGTAGGGAGGAAGGAAGTCCCTGAGAAAGGAGCAGAATGCTTGTGGAGGGGAAGTGGCCTAGATAGAGCAGGCAAGGGAGAGCATTTCGTTTGGTCTGTGAATTTCTACAAAGCAGAGGGTGCGTTGTCCACTATGATGCAAATTAAATGGTGAATCGAGGTAGAGGATAAGGGAGCCTGGGGTGAATGGACTTTGAACTGTCCCCAAGAGTTTGGAATCGATGAAGAAATGCAGCCTCTTCGGGCTGTGCAGGTTTAGCGGAATCTGGTGCAGCCCCGTCCATAGCCATCTGTCTCTGCCTCTCCTTTTATTTGTCTCTGCTCCTGTCTCAGTTTCCATCTCCCCGTGTCTGCGTCTTGTTTGTTTCCTCTCTCCAGCCTCTGGCAGCAGCTTTCATGCTTACAAACTGTTTCCTGTAATCCCCTTAATAACTGTTGATGGGTTTCCAACTCTGAACCTGAATAGACCTCCAATCCCCACACGTCTGAGGTTGGTATTGCCTCAGCCTCCCTCCTGTACTTCATGAAAACAGAGTCCAGGGCTTTTTTTTTTTTTTTTTTTGCCTGGCTGTGGCCCCAAGACAGAGACAGACACAGAAAACGCTGCACTCTCCTCCGAGATGGCACTTCGGAGACGTGCTTACTCCATGGTTCCGTGGATTCAGAGGCTGCCCTGCTGCCTTGAAACCTACCAGCTCTGAAATTTATGAATTCCCTGTCCCTAATCCTGAGGTAGCTGCCAAGGAGACAGGTTAAAAGCCTATATTTATGGGAAGTGACAGTTTCTGAACAAGATGTTGATTAAGGAACATGTTGGGTTCTTACTGTTCCACAAGCTCCAGAGGCTGAGCGATGCGTGCTGAAGACCGTGCATGGGTTGGGGCACCCACGGCCTGCCCAGGCCTGAAGGCCCTCAGGGCAGTGCGGGACAGAGGGAGCTGACAGTTCTGGGCTGATGCGAACTCCCCGCAGGCCCACCGTGTGATGATAGGAATGCCCCGCGCTGGCTGTTCAATGTGGGTAGCTTGAAATTGGTGATGTGTGACTATTTACACCAGGGAGATGGGCAGACACTCCAAGTCGGGGTTGTTTTTCTCTCCTGGGCCACCCCCACTTTGTGGGGCGCTTTGCGGGGAGAGTGGCAGCTGTCTGAGATCCTCCAGGCTTTGTCAGGGGTTTGGCCAGATGGGAGGGATTCCCAGCCCCATGCGGGGGAACTGCTCCTCCTGGGGGTGGGAGGCTGATATCAGAAGAGAAGCAGAAAAGTAAATGAAGGTCAAGTTCATTCTGCCAAGGGAGGCAACCCTGAGGCTGAACCTCTGACCTGGTTCAGGACCAAGGACAGCAGACAAATGGACCACAGTGACTGTTTCTCTACAGTGAAAAAACCAGCTCGGATACACTTTTAGTCAACGCATTCCTCTCTCAGTTCTCCTGTCTGCTGCATCCTGCTTCCTCAAGGCTCATTTTCTTTTGCAAAGGGAAAGGGTAGCTTCGCAATCACTAGCCCCAACACAGAGGTGTCCAAACGTTTTGACTGACAGTTAACAGCAGGCTGACAGCTGTGTGACTGCTGCTGATGTGTGCCCTGCTGCCGTGGGCCAACTCGTGTCCAGCTATCAGTGTGAGCCGGGCAGTGAGGAGAGATCACACAGTGAAGCAAATACCCGAAGGTGTCTTGTCAGCCAGGGCCTTTCGAATGCGGAGGCCCCTACTGGTGAATGTGAAGTGAGGTCCTTCTGCACCCTCAAGTGAATGTTTGGCTTTCATTGAACAAAGGGGGCCTCTTGGGTTAACATTGGGCATTAGCTTGTTGGAAACATCAAACGCTCCAGACTGTTTCCTATGTATAGCTATTACAGCACTCGCTAGACACAGAGAGAACATAGATCCTTGCAGACACATAGAGGGAAGCCTCGGAGAGTCAGTGTAGCAGAGAGACACCCAGAGCCGAGAATCTAACTGCTGAAAACAGACCCAAGGAAAGTAATGTAATTGCCATTAACCAGAGTGAATGGCCCGGCTGATGGATGCCGGCAACGTGTGAAGGCTTGGTAATCGTCTGCTCATCCCAGGACGCATGTGCTGCGCTCGTTCCCCTGCAAAGTATTTATCTGTAGGAGATTAGATTTGGCTGGGGGATACTTCTCCCTTTTCTAAATTATTAACGTCTAATAAAGGGTTATAGCCAAATTCCCTGACAACCTCACACGTGGAAATAAAACCATCATTTTTTGTGCAGCGGCCATGCATTTTCTCTTCGCCACTGAGGACCGCGAGAGAACAGGAAGAAGAGTCAGGGTTGTGTTCCGCTCAGTGGGGGTGTTCCTCTCTCCACTGGTGTCTGTCCCTGAAGGTGTTCTTTTTTTGGTGGCGGGGGCCCTAGGTTTCAGCCTGTCTCTATTTACAAATACAAGGCTGTGTCTTCAGAGCTCCGTCCCCACTTCCGGGCAGCGCTGCAAACTCTGAAGGAGGGGGCTCCTGCTGGAGACGGTGTGGAGGCAGTGTGTCAGTCAGGCGGTCTGTCAGTCAGTCAACAAGTCTTTATTTGTCTCAGTGGTGCAGAGCTGCCTGTTAGATGCTGGGACACGTGGTCTCCCTGCCTGCAGTCTCTCCCCTCACACCATCCTACTCACAACTGTCACATTAACTCTTTCTTCGGCACGACTCCAGTCCTGTTGAACTGTTGCTCAAACACCCTTAGTGGTTCCCTGTGTCCTCCAGGGAAGACAAATCCATGCAGCTTGGCCTAACATTCTGTGGTGCCCCCAATTTAACCCATCCTCAAGACTTCAATTCTTGTCTCCCATGAACCTCTTCATGACCCCAAATGGGACTGCCTGCTGTTCCCTTTTCCAACTCATCTCTGTGAGCTCAAGGTCTTCTCACCCTTCTAGGTCCAGCCCCAAAGTGACCTCTTCCAGGGAGCCCTCTCTGGTTAACCTGGCCAGAATCAATCTCCTCCAGCTCCACACTCTGATAGCACTTTACCTGTCCCTTCTTCCTGGCACATCAGTTTTCACCTTGTGAGCCAGCAGTACACAAGGCAGGATGGTAGGGTAACAAGGAGCACAGGTTCTGGAACCAGATCCACAATTTGAATCCCAGCTGCTGACTAGCTGTGTAACCTCTCTGAGTCTCATCCTTCATCTTTGAAATGGGGAGAATTATAGTACCCACTTGGTGGACTACTTGTGAGGATTACATGGCTTAATGTGGGTAAAGTGCTTAGAGTGTGGTCTGGTAGATAATATCAGAGATGTATCAGCCATCAGGATTTGCAAAAAAACTGTATTATTTTACTGCGGCTTGGATTCAGTAAAATTTATCCACGAACTAGGCAAGGCTGGCTCCAACTCTAAGTGTCAGTACTAATAATGCAGACCTAGAATTTGATGTTTACGTAGCATCTGCCATCTATGGCAGCATCCACCAGCATCAATTGGGAACACCCTTGGTGCCAAGCAGAGAGTCTCACTCCACATGTGACATAAAACCCTGAAATTCAGCAGGGCCCAGGGACGTCCCCAGGGAAACTCAGCTGGGATGGCTGGCGCCAGACTCTTCTGACTCTTGACCACATCTGGTCGTACTGCTGCCCTCTGTGATCTGTGGAAGGACCCGAGTTGCTATTCTGGGGCATCTAGATGCTCAGGGAGGGGTTCCAGAGCCACTGCTCACCAGCAAGGACCTGCTGTGTCCTGAGGACCTGAAGCCCGTTCTCTGAGTGCAGACCCGCGGCCTCAGATCTGACGGAGCGGAAACATGGGTGTGAATGCTGGTGGGTGGCTCGTGCACGAGTGGCTCCTCATCCCACTTCCAGCTCCACTGTCTCTACCTCCCAGGGGG
This sequence comes from Tonatia bakeri, assembly GCA_004024845.1. NCBI lineage: Eukaryota > Metazoa > Chordata > Mammalia > Chiroptera > Phyllostomidae > Tonatia > Tonatia bakeri. The sequence continues at coordinate 36,546 of PVIA01008129.1, forward strand.
CAAAGGTAAGTGTGGATTCTAGGAGTACCAATGCCCTTCACTCCCAGCCTAATGAAAATTAATCAGGAAGGGGTAACTAGTGCAGAAATCCCCAAGCAAAACAATGATGTATTGTCTAATCAGGCATGTCAAGGCCAAATAGAAATGTTTTGGGCTCACTTGCAATTTTTGGAGAATCTGACCCATCGTTCTCCTCCACCTAGTTTGGAAATAGGATATGTGCTTCTCTAGATGTTACCCTCTCAACTCCCAAACATGTGTACTTTCACCCAAGAGGATGCCCCATCCTCAGCGTGGTCCATCCGGGTGTTGGTTTGGGATGAGCCTGCCTGGCGCATGTCCTCTACACAGTGGTTGGGTCAGGGCGCTGGATGCGGCACGAGAGGTCCTGGAAGGCAGAGCTCATGTTCTTGCAGCTCTTTCTGTAAGTGGCCCAGCACAGTGCCAAGTGAAGTACGGGGCAATTAGCATGTCTGTGTCTGGAGCAAATTAAATTTTCTAAATTATTCAGACGTGGACTCCTAGGGTTTTGATGATCTGGGTTTTAGTTCAGATCCCAGTACTCATTAGCTCTGTGTCTCAGTCAAAGTCCTGGTAGAAAACAGTGGCCACATTCAGGAGTCAGTGAGGAGGGTGTTAAAAGGGGTGTGTGTGGTTTGCAGGGAAACCGACCAGAAATGATGACACTACCACCCCTAGCCCTCCTGTCAAAGGGAGGGACCGATGATCAGAACCTGAGAGCCCGGAGCTGTCACTGAGGGGAGGGCCACCTTGCAGGACCTGGGGCTCTAAACAGAGACACATAGGCACTGCCAAACAACGACCAGACAGGGAGGCAGCAGGGGCATCAAACCCCCAATTTTTCTCTTTTTCCCCACTTCTGTTTTCCCGCCATTGCTTCCCAGGGCCCAACCTAATCAAAAGTCAGAGCGTAAGGGAGGCTATAGCCCATAGAAGCCAGGCTCCTGGGGCACAGAGCACCGTGGGGAAGGGTGGAGGGTGGCACTGGGGGTGAGGGTGGGGGGCGTGAACAGATACTAACAAGCTCACCAAGCAACCTTATGCAAGTTCTGTAAAAATTCTTTGATTTTCAGTTTTTAATTTGTAAAATGAGAATAATTATTTAGCCAAAGTGTTGTTGAATGTGGGAAGTATATTACAGAAATGTATGGGGTCATGATAATTTTTTATCCTTGCTTAGCTGGCTTTCATTTTATTTGTTTGGACCAAGCTGATGAAAGACTGGTCATGGGAGAGGCAGGCCTGGAGCAAAGAGAAGACTCCAGCAGGCCCACCCAGCAGGCCGGGGCCCCAGGGCATCGGGCTTCTCACTGCTGCTGTCCACACAGTAGGAGAGAAATTCCACATTCGCTTTGGGTTCATATGGAAGTAATCTTTTCTCTTTGCTGCCATTTATTCAGGTTAATAGAGCACATAAAAACCTACAAAGGTGGCTTTTTGATGTAGTTATGCAGTTATAAACTTATACAGCTGCAATAATTGCATTTTAATGATTTCTTTATATTGCCATAATTGGTAGAGTTAATGCTCACGTTAACCAGACAAAGAAAAGGATGCTTCTCACAGCCAAGTCCCTTCTCGTCCTCTCTGGGCTCTCTAGAGAGCATGGACCGACAGAGGCTTCCTGATTCCCCATTGTGGACCGCAAATGGACACCCCCAACTGCTAAACACTGCACCCTCAAACTTCTCCTTGGCAAGGCTTCCAGTCGATACATCCCATTTGCTTTGCCCTTGTTTCGTGAGCAAACTTCCTCACCTCTCTCTCCAGAAGGAACTGGGCTGGCTCGTGGCTCCTCTTGTTGCTACAGTTTCTCTGCACAGTAGTTTTCCACTTCAGGCTTCATTACTGAGGAAAGAGCTGGGAAATAAAAGGGTTTGGGGCTGGCGTGCGCACGTGTGCCTGTTACTTAATCATGTCCCAAGTGCGGTGAACAAAGTCCCTCTGAGATCAGAGCTGGATGAAAGACCTTCATTTTAGCTGGAGGGAAAAGGGGGAGCTAAAATCCAGCTTGACTGAACATCCTCATAAAATTTGCAAAATCTTGAAGCTGAGAGTTGTGCAGTGCAGAGACTGTTCCCCGCAAGGTAAACAGGGTCAGTTCAGGCCTCGCGGAGCTGGGCGGAGGCCCCTGTCCGTCAAGCTAATGTTGGGCTTGGGATGGGGGTGGAGGGAACTGACCCTCAGAATAGAGAGTGCTTTGGGCAAGACTAGCAAATAAATAATTCCCTTCCTCCCACCTTTCCCATCTGCTTCTGGCAAAGAGAGGAAAAGGAAGTCAGTTAACCGCCCCCCTGGTTTGATGCGCAGTGCTGAAATTCTGGACAGCTCCCGGGAGGGGGGCTGTCAACTTGATTAGTGGTGATACTGGTGGGCGGGGGAGTGGCAGTGGAGTCAGGAAGCGGGGAGTCAACAATGAGGCTGTGAAGAGGAGGTGAGGGGCGGGTGGTCTGAGTAGAACATAACCAGAGCTGGCTGATGACTAATGAATTACTATTGATTGACTTGGTCATTTAAATTGGTTTTGCAATGAGTCAGCGCCAGCCGACTACCTCATTCCCTTATGCTTTGTTGAGGCTAATCTGAAAAGTAGATTTTATGCCCCGAACACTCACCAAAGTGCAGTGGAGAGTGGAAGCAGGATAACAGCCAGTGTGGCAGGGAGGCCGGCCTGGCACCAAACATTTGCCAGAGCAGCCTGATAAAATGCTTTGTCCTCACGAGGATGCCTTGGAACCGCTGCAAACTGGCCTTGGATAGTCAGGGAATCTCTTCCATTCCAAGAGCTGTGAGCACAAAGAATCTACTTCCGTGTCCTCCTGAGGATAACAGTCCTCTGGGCAGATTTACATCTGGCCTCCAACTTTGAAGTGTGCTGGGAGGAAGAAACATAAAGTAAAGGAAAGAGTCTCAGCATGACCACTTGGCCTTGCCTCGGGCCTGAATCACTGGTTCCTAGGAGTGCAACTTGAGGGTCTTGAGGAAGGCCCGTTGTTCCACTTTCTACTCTCCAAATACCTCCTCCTTTACTGCAGCTGAAATTTTACCTGAAAGCACTCAGGCCAATAAGAAGACATGAGCCTTTAGAAAGCTGGCACTCCATGGTTAAGGGCCCCCCCAGGGTACCCCACATCTTGGTGTGAATTGACCACAGGGGCATTATAGGTTCTGACCATGAGGTGAAGTGAGCAGCTCTGTAGGAGGAAGAAGCTGGAGCAGGGGGACGGGAAGGGAGGACAAGACCTGGCGGTCTCGGAGCACTGGTCATGGGAGGGAACCTTGGATGAGAACAGTTATTTTGGGGGATAAATTAGACAGGGGTTGGGGGTGAGGGGACCAGAGAGATGCCTCATGTCCTCTGGTCATCTGACCAGTCCAGGTCAGATCAATGGCAGCCCCTTGCCTTACGTGAATTCTGGTTGCTCTCTTACTCTTTACGTGACCTACTGCATCCTGATTTTTCAGCGGGCAGCTCCATCCTGTCTGGTACAGCAGCGAGAGGGCTTTAGGTTACATGTTTGTGGGTAACTGATGGACTATAGAACAAATGACCTTGTAGTGTTGAGCTTTATGGTTTCTTTCTCTTAAAAAATACCCATTCAGGGATATATCCATTGATTTTGAGAGAGAGAGAGAAAGAGAGGAACATCGATGTGAGAGGGACACATTGACTGGTTGTCTCCTGTATGTGCCCTGACCAGGGATCGAACCAGCAACCTTTTGATGCATGGGACGATGTTCCAACCAATGGAGCCACCCTAGCCAGGGTGAACTTTTCAGTTTTCTTTCACTATCATCTCATCTGTTCTTCCAAAAATCTCTGAGGAAGACAGGAGAGGACCCATCTTAGGCTTGGGGGAGGGTATAGCTTTTTCTGTGAACACGCAGCAGCTGCGCAGCAGAGCTGGGAGTCGGATGCTCGCCGCTCTCCTACACCACACTGTCACAGCTGAGTTGGAAATATCTCTCTTAGTGAGCATCCTTCGGTATATCCCTGCTTATCAGGGATAAACAAAGTGGCCTTGGAAAGCCTTGGCCTCTGAATTGTTAATTATTCAAGGCAATATACTCAGAAGAAGGATGCAGGATTCTGAGAATGTAATTATTGAAAATCCCCAAGAACCCCAAAGACGACTGTTGTCTGGCCAATTCGGTTCTTTCCAGCCTAGAACTGTAGCCATCTGGCAGCTTCTTCAAGTGGGAATCAATGGTGATGAAGTTCCTTCCATTATATCTCCTTTACTTTGCAGAGACTCGGGCATAATAAATGGGATGGGAATGCCTGCCAGATGAAAATTAGAACCATTTGCCACTAATACACCATCCCCCTTGGCCTCTGCCAGGATAGGAAGCGATTCAGAAAGAGCATGGAAGGAGTGACTCAGTTCAGATACAACAAGGAATAAACTTGACCAAGTGCTTTTCCAGCTGCTGGATTCTTTTGTGGCTTGACAATGACCGTGCAGCTGTCCAACCCCCTGGCTGCTCTTAGGAGTCTCTTGGAATCATTTTTATTTTCACAAAATTAAAGCATCCTCTTGAAATCATGAACAGCCATTAACACTTTCATCTACCTAATCTTACCACCAGTTATCTATCTAACCAACCACCTATCCATCTGTCCGTCCAGTAAAAACTCAGAAAAATCACTGTACTGGGTGTTATGGGAGACTCAAAGGTGAATAAAATATTGTCTCTGTGTTAGTCAGAGTCCAGGCTGAAAAATAGAGGGACTACTTTAAGTGTGTACAGCAGAGAATCTACTTCTGTGTAAGTAGATTCTGATTTAGTATAAGAAACTGAGGCTAGAAGAACAGGGAAGCCAGACAAGCGGTGGTGTGGCCACACAGTAACACTTGGAAGACACGGCTCCCCTCAGACTGGGGAGACAACGGAGGGTCAGTTGTTGCCTGCACTAAGGGTTGGGGTCATCTGGCAGAAGCTGGAACCGTGACAGAGATGTTCAGGAAGGCCTTGAACCCCCAGCACGTTTGTCTCATGAGAGCCGGAGGCAGGGATGAGTCACAGTTGCCGCAGAGGCTGCAGGGGCAAGGAGGGAGGGAGAGGAAGTCCCTGGCTCCGTCCTGCCCCCTGACCCTCCCCCAGCGTGGGAACCCAGCGGAAGCCTGGGAGCTGCCCCCTGCAGGGCCCATTTCCCTGTGCCCAGGGCAGCACAGAACAGAGCCAGGGAAGGGCTGGATGGGTCTGAGGGTCAGCAGGTTTAGTGAGAGCACAGCCCCGGGGTGGGGTGGGGAAGGAGAGTCCAGGGTCAGGTGCACCCAGACCCCGGGAAAGTCTGATCTTAGAGTGGCTTCAGGAAGGAAATGGGTTATTTGCTAACATATCCTAATGATACTTTCAGGAATCCGGTAAAAGGCCGGATGTTCTTTCCAACGTGACTGCCCAAGAGAAGGGCTAACTGTGACTAGGGACATTTAGGTCAAGTGTCAATATGTCATCATGTCCTCTGTGCCCAGTAAATGATTGTTTATGATGCTTGGCCATTAGTTACCCCTCCTGGTCCGCTGTACTCCACACTCCAGTCAAACCAACCAGTCAGACTCTCTCCCGTCGTCTTGCCTTGATGGGACCCGTCCTCTCTGCCTGAAGAGTCCTCATTTCTCTCTTCTATTTGGAGGATACTCGCCTCTCCTCTGATAACCAGGAGGTTATCACAGGAGAAATGTCACATCCACCAGCACCCGCTCTGTCCTGCCTGTGTGCCGCCAGCACTTCCTTCACACCTGGGTCCTGGTACCCAGCGTAATGTGTACCGGCAGCTAGCTGTTTATCAGTCTGTCTCTTCCGTTAGTCACGGGTGACTGGGTCCAGGGGCCACGTCCTAATCACTGCACATCCACACTCAAGTTTACATCTGGCCCAAAGCCATCAATAAATGTTAGTTGAGGACCTGAGTGTGTTACCATCGCCTAGGACCAAAAGCAAGTACATGGGTAAATAAGACATCTGTTCTCTGAGTGCCTGGGCCTTGCCGCCCTCCCCAGGGGCGATGCTGTGCTCATGGCGGGGGGCCAGGCTGGTGGACGCAGGGCACCCTCAGCCTCGGCTTTCACAGGCACCAGACGCTACAGATACGCCTTTGGAAAGAAACTCAAAGAGGAGCTGACTTTGAGGGCTGTGAGCAGCTACTGGAACTTTCCTTTTGATGTTTTATAAATGCGTCTTCTCAGTCCGGCACCGCCCAACACGACTTGGCAGAATTCGCGTCTGTTTGAGCAGCTCAGGCGGTTTTCACAGCTTGGTCATCTGGGCGACTTTCTCGATGAAGAAAACGGGGTCTTGTGTCCCTTCCTCCTCGGCCAGGGTTTCTCTTGCTTTCTTTTCTCCTGCCCAGGGGAAGCCCTCCTCTGCCCTGCCCCTGGCCACGCCCTGGCCTCTGGGGTCCCGGCCTGGTCTAGGGAGAAGCTCCGTTTTTGCCTCTCAGGTGGTCCCACAGCTCCCAGGCCTCAAGGAGAGAAGGAGGGCAGCTCCCCTTGCCCTCGCTGAAAGGTTTGGAATTTTCTGCAGACGAGAATTCTCCTCCTTTTTCAAACCCAATCCTCGGCCTCCCTTCCTCACCATCACCTCCTCTTTCCAACGATGACTTGGTGGATCTCAGAACAACACGGGTCTTCAGGGACGCCTGCAGCTGGAGGAGATCTGCTTCCCAGGAGCTCTACCTAGTGCCCTGGAAGGTGACCCCAGATGTTGCTGAGCCAGGATACCCCTGACCTGGTGCAGTGGCCTGGGTGCCTGCCAGGCTCAGGGGAGGTGGCAGGGTTGCTTCAGGAAGGGCTGGGCCAGGCCACATATTTCCAGGGAGCAGGCGTACCTGTCCCCTGGGAATGCTTGAAGACGGAGATTTCAGTTTGGCGCTGTGTCTCTACCAGCGACAGGAGTGAGTGGGGCTGTCACAGGCTGCCTGTGATGTGGCGGTGTCCACTGGTCCCCCGTTGCACTACTCAGCTTCACTCACAGCCTCTGTGTTTTTGTAACACATGCAGCACATAACACCGATCCAGACATTCAGCAAGTAGATTGGAAGTCGCCTGTGGGTCTGCACCACATTGGAAGGGTCTGAGTTTGTAAATCTATTCCTAAAAATATTGAACCTCTTTCCCTACCATGTCCTCAAAATTTGTGCTGATCTACCCAGACCCACGACCCATAGGAAGCTTCCAGATTTGAAATTCCACTCAAAGCCACCCAGGATCAAAGAGCTGCGTCTGTGGGCAAGACCCTGCAGTGAACTTGCACATTGTCGGATCCTGCGGAGTGGATGACACTGTGGAAGCTCTGGGTCCCTGATAGAAGGCAGACTGTAGCAGGGCACATGGGTCCCGCTAGGCTCAGACTCTTTGCTTGGGGCTTCTCCCAACAGTCCAGTGCTTGAGACACATCTTGGGACACAGTGTGACCCCGCGGGCTTGGGCAGAGCCTGGACTAGACCCCCGGCTGGGGTGAACAGCTCTGAGTGAGCACAAGAATGGGAGGGGCCAGGGCCCCTTTGAGCAGTCAGCACAGGGGAGGCTGTGGGCCGGTGAGCTGGCGGGCTGGGAGGGGTGCTCTGACAGGTGGGCTCGGCAGATAGCCGAGGAGGCCGGCTCGAGTGCTGCTCAGATACCAGGAGAGCATGTGGTTGTCATCAAGTGCGTTCTCCCCACCTTGTTTATGGCAGCGTTGATTTATTTATAACGCTGTTACCTCTGAAACAATCTCATGTGGCTTTGTTGTATGGATGTTACTGAAATCATTCTTGAGGTTTCAGTCATTAATGTACGATATGCAAAAGGAACAATACCAACGGGATGGCAAAACTATAAATACACACATCGAATGAGAAGTCTATCTACTCGTTTAAGCTTTTAATTTTGATATAATTTCACATTTACAGAAAAGTTGTCTTTTTGCCCACTTGCCTATTATGCTATCAGGTGCTTTTGAAAGTGGGAAGCAGCAGCCACGTAGCTGTCAGATTTAGGGAAAGGGTGCAGGCCTTAAGGGGACATGCAATCACAAGCCAGGTGGCCCCAGGGACACAGGGGATGGAGCCGGTCATCAGAGCATCAGAGGATGAGCTGGTCTGGCCACTGAGGTAATTTTCCAGAAGGGTGGGGGATTGCTTCAGGCCCAGTTCGGCCACTTCTAGTTCCATCATCTTGGCTAAACTCTGAGTGCCCTTCCCTTCTTGGTCAGTGGGGAGGTTAAGGTCAACTTCAGGTTCTTGTGAGGATGGAATGAGCTGACATGTGGACACTATCTTACAGTTATGGCTCAATAAATGATAGCTATTTATGATGCTGATGATTAGAACAGTGAAAGGAATACCTCCCGAGGCTGAGATTGGAGCCAGGGGCTTGGCCCGCTTGACTGGGCAGTGGAGGCTGGTGGAACAGGCCTGCAGTGGCTGGGAGGGGACACTTGGGCCTGCATTCCAGTCACAGGGAGGCTGCTGGTGCTGAAGGACCACGTGAGGGACTCTTCTGCATGAGGAGCCAGGTTCCTCGGGCCACACTCAGGGGCTGGCGGTCCCGGGGAAGGACAGATGAAAAGTGACAGCCGTAGCGTGGCCCTCCCTCTGCCCGAGGAGGGTGTGCAGAGTACCCGAGATGCCACGAGCCCTCCTACTTGCGAGTTCAAAGAACAGAAAGTGTCTCGCTTCTCTGAGGATTCCAAACAGATTTTGCAAAAATGTAATTAAGTTCTAAGTCCCTGGAAATCAATCACGCTCCCAGGAACGAATACCTTGGCTTGTTGATTAGAAGTGAGGGGAGCCAGGGGCAATGTCTCTCTGATGAGGGAAACTGGCGGCTCTGAGATCCAAGCTCTCGGAGACCTGAAGCCAGCAGCCGGGGTCTGGGGAGTGCTGGGGGTAGCGGGGTGGCCTCTGGAAGCCTTGGCTAATTACACACACCCTGTGTCTTTGGGCTGATGTTCTCCGTTGGCTACAAGTCCACCTCTGTTGGCTACAAGTCCCAGGAGCTCCTCTCCATATTTGGGCAAGCTGGTAGAACCGATTCCTGGACCCTAGGGCTTCTTGAGGCCATTCGTCATGGTTTGGCTCATTCGCTACGGCCAGCCAGAGGGAAGACAGGGGGAGCTGGGACAGCCTGGCAGGTGGCCACCCCGCTCAGAGGCTCCTGGGCATACAGCCCTGCTCCCGGTCCTGGACGTGCATGGTCTTGACAAGCTTCCCTCCCTCCGCCGAAAGGTTAGTCGAGAGCCCCTCAGCCCAGCCCAAGCTCTGCCTCTAACCAGTCACACGACTGGAACAGCTGGCCCTTCGGCCTCGGTTCCTCCCCTGTGCAATTGAAGGGTTGGACGTCGCAACCTGTAAGGTCCCTCTCAGCTCAGACACCCTTCTGTCCCATGCTTGCAGCAGAAGGGAGGGGAGCAGGGCGGGCAGCTTGGTGGCTGAGAGGCAGGGTGAAGGCAGAGACATGGAGGAGACAGAGTATGGGGAGATGGGTCAGCTGAGGTGGGGATGAGAGACGGAGGGTGGAGGACAAACTCAGAAAACAGTCTGCAGAGCTAGCGCTCTGGCTCTGCAGCTGGGGAGCTGGAAGGGCTGAGCCACCAGCGGGGAGGATGCGACCAGCCCAGCAGACTTCTCTCGCACCAGACAACTGGGCCCGACTGTTTCTGCCCATGCCCGGGCGCTGGGGGCAGAGAGGGTGAAGAAAAGGATGGGAGAGCAGTCAGAGCAGACCTCTTCCCTGAGATTGAGGGCTGCTCTGAGCTGGCTCCAGAGGTGAAGCCCTCGGTGCCGGTCAGTGGCCGGTGGCCGGGCAGCTGGAAGCAGACAGGGGCTGAGGGCTGCGAGTCAGGGCGAAGTCTGTAGGACAAGGCGCAGTGCCCAGTGTCAGTGTTGCATCCGCCCCCAGGCTCTGGGAAGCTGGGTCTCTTGCTGTGAGAATATAGAAAGGAAATCATTACTGCTGTCTTCATGGCCGTCATCTGCCAGCCTGGCCTTCCGAGCCCTTGTCTCTGTTCAGCTGGTTGGTCTGCTAAGCAGGATGTGGAAGCGGCAGCTGCCGCTCTGGATGTGTTCTTTCTGAGGTTTCCCACTAAAGTTCCATCTGGAAATTCCTCCCTTCACAGATCAAGCATCTGAGCTTGTCCCACTGAAACAGCTGGCCCAGCAGAGTGCTTAAACCGGGTCTTTGGAGTCACAAGGACTTCCATTCGAACCCCAGATTACCCACTTATTGGTTGATTTAAGGCAATTTCTTTACAATTAGAGACCCAGTTCCTCATCTATGAAATGGGGACTAAGATAATACCTTCCTTGTTGAGTTTGTGAGGATCAAATGGGTTCATCATGTAAAGAGCTTAGCATCATACCTGCTTCCTAAGAAGCTGTTACTGTTGTTACTACTATAATTATTATTATCGGGTACGAGACCTGGAGCCCAGGTCACCTAACTCTAGGATGAGTGCTGTCCAAAACCTCCCCTTGACCTGATGGAGCTGGTTTGGGTTCCTCAGGGGCAGCAGGCGGCCGGGTGGGCGGTGGAACTCTGGGCTCCGGGATGTCCTCTCAGTGTCTGTACTCCCCGCTGTCTGCCTTGGGGTTCTGTGCTCCCTACTTCCATCTCCCACCTTCTCAGACCCGTATCTGAGCAGGCTGAGTGTCTTCTGACCTCTCCTTTCCCATGGGGCAGCTTCAGGGGCAGAGTCCCGGTCCCCTCACGTCCCTCCTGGCATACCCAGGCCTCTCCCTGAACCTGGTGTTGGCTTTGCCGTTGGTTCTTAAGCCCAGAGGCTAACAGCCCATTTTCTGTGTATCACAGTCACTTTGCCCCATTAGGCAGGACAGTTGAGAACGGATGTTGGACCCGTCTGCCAAGCACACGGAGGAGCTGACAGCTGCTTTCCGGGGCTCCCTCCCCAGTGCCCGTCCACAGCACCTCCTCCCCCGAAACCTGGGTCATCGCACTCTGGGGCCTCGGCAGGGCTGCGCAGCTGCACACCTCCCGAGGTTCCGGGGTCCTTCACTGAATCCCACAAGATGTTACTGAGCACCAGTTGCCCAGCTTGCTGAGAGTGGGCTGTGACTAAGGTTTGCTGGTTTAATTTACGTGCATTGACCGCTTCCTGTGTGCCACGCCCTGCACTAAATACATTGTGCAGATGGTCTCGCTTAATCTTCACGGCAGCCTGGGAACACGCTACTGTCATGAACCCCAGTTTACAGATGAGAACGCTGAGGCTGGGGAGGTGGAAGCACTCCTGCTGGGAATTGCATTCGGGCAGTCTGACCCCAGAGCTGCACTCTTAACCGCCCCTCCCTGGCCTGAGTGCCACAAGTACACAAATCCAACAGTTTTCCTTCCCTCTCTTTCCTTCTCCGCCCCCTGCGTTGTGGCTTCATTTATGAGCGCCCCTTGCAGGGCGGGTATGGTACTGGACGCGGTGTTTTCGCTGGTAACGCAGGGCTACAGGTCCCCTCACTGAGGGGACAGATGCAGATGAAAAACACGGTTGGGGTTGGTGGCGCAGCGAGGGACCCTGCGTTATGGAACCAGACAGAAGTCGTCTGCGGGATCTGTTGTTTGCGGATTATCCAGGGGTGTGGATTAGCGAGAGTCGGATGCATTTTTAAGCACAACTTAATCCACAGCTTCTAAGCAACTTCTGCAGCACAATTTGGGACAAGAAATTAGTTTCAGATGAGGGACTCTTGCTTCTCCTTGAAAAACATTCTTCATTTCAAATTATCCTCGCTGCGGGCCATCAGTGCCGACGAGAAAGTGGAGAATGGAGCCGTTGGCTCTCAGCCGTCCCTCACTGGCTCATCACAGATTCTCTTTGTATCTCCCTTCAGCCCACGAGGACGGGCGGGTCCAGCATCATGGCGGGCTTCAAAGCTTCGCGCGAGCTTTCTTGTCAGCCTCCCTCCCGGAGGCTGTTCCTCCCTAGAGGGGCCCTCAGTCGATTCTGGAAATGGGGCCAGCTCAGAGGGGCCTCTCAGCTGCTGGAGGAACTGGCAGCTTCTCCTCCAGGCAGAGCTGCCAGGCATGAGACCACACCAGGGGTGCTACCCGCTCCCATTTCCTTGTGCCTGGTCAGCCAGGGGAGCGTAAGAACCTTCCTCCCGGGGACAAGGAAGTGGACGGTACAAGGGCACCTATGACAAAGCAGACTCAGTGTTAGTGCTCCCAGACCTTGTGTGTGTGATCCATCTCTGTTGCCACCCCTGGAGGAGAGAAGCATTATTTCCGTCTTACAGGGGAGGCTGCGGTGGAGGGGTGGGGAGGGTTGCCACTTTCTTGTGTTTGAAAGCTCCTACGTGGTCTTCTTGAGGTTTGAACTCTGACCCCACGTCAGAATCTTTGTTCTCTCACTTATTCTGACCTCCTGCTTGTCTGCATCCGTCACACAGTCTCTGTCGAGGACCGAAAGCTTTCTTTAGGTCTAGCTCCAGGCAAAACTGTGATTCCTCCTTTCCTGCGTAGGATTCCTGTGTGAAGTCCCGCGTCATAAGTGACAGGTGGCCCTCCACTTGCTAGAAGGGAAGGAAATCACAGCAGAAATGTTGTAGAGCCATCTTCAAACTGAGATGAAATGGGACGCATGAGTCTGAAGCATGAACTTGTCATTCTATTTGTTTTTGCAAGTAGAGTAAAGAAGCACTTTTTTATCAAGCTGAAAAAAAAGAAGAAGGAGCGCTCGGGCATCGCTTGGCTGATAAGTGAACAGTCAGCGGGCACTCTCCCCTCTGCCCATGTGAATTCGTTCTTTCGTGACAGCAAGCGGCAGCAGCAGAAAACCAGCAGTGCTTACTCTGTGCCAGGAAGTGTTCTGAGGGCTTTGGTTTCACAACTTACTTGCTTGGTTACTTAGTCTCTATGATAAGCCTGTGAGGTGGGTACTATGGTCATTCCCAGTTTACAGATGAGGACCATGGAGCACAGAGTGGTTAAGTAAGTTGTTCATGGTCACACAGCAAGTAAGAGGCAGAAGTAGGATTTGAACTTGGGCAGTCTGGTTCCAGAGTCTGCACTCTTAACCATGTCTAGACTGTCTTCCATAGCACACAGGTTTCTTGCTGTCCCTCGGTGGGGTACTCCATTGGTGTGACCCTTCAGTGGTAGTCTCTTGCTTGGCTCTCTGGGCTTCTGGGGATCACGGCATGTCTGTGTTTAGTATCTGTCTGGGGGTGGCTCTTGCATTGATGATGGAGCCATGTAGCACAAGGGGCCTTGGCTTTTCCTGCTGCCTGCATGGATCCCAGGGCTGCACCTGAACGAACCTGGCACGTTTGCTCCTCCACTCAGGAGGAGCGCTTGTTTACTTGTTAAGTGCATTTGGGCTGCACCCTGTGCCGGCACCAGCCTCAGTGCTGACAGCTGTGGAAGCAGCACGAGGCCACCAGAGAGAAGAACTCTCTCTGCTCCACCCCCTACTCAGCTCCATCCTGACCCAGGAGGCAGGCACACAGGAAGATGCAGGGCAGCCCTGGAGGGCTGTGGGGAGGGGGAGCAGCCCCACAGTGATGGGCGGAGGCTGATGAGGGGTCCCCAGGCAACAGGGGATGCCGGGTGATGATCCTCAGGTCTCTGTAGCCTTAGCTCTGGCTAGACAACTGCTCTTAGAGAGGGGAAGGAGCCTATTTCCCGGAAACTGTGACACTGGGTAAGCCACTTAGCTCCTCTCCCTCGTTTTCTCTGTGTGAAAGACATACCCAGTGACCCTCCCCTTGAGGAATTATGGCTTTGCTGTCCTGTGGAGTCCTTATCCTGCCCTGCCTCTCTCCACTGCCACATGACACCATCTGGCCAATCAGAGCTCCCCACCTGTCCTGTGCAGAAACCCGTCTACATGTGGGCACGAAGCCCGGCAAGTGTCAGTGGCTTGTCCCCGATTGTCCCTCCTGCCCTCCCTGCCCAAACCTACCTTTCTTAGTCTCCCCCCTCTCTGTTGACAATTCCATCATTCCTGTAGCTCAGGCAAGAAATCTTGGAGTCATTTTTGACGCTTTTCTGTCAAGCCATGTAAGATCCATCAGGAAGTCACGCAGGCTCTATGTCAGAACAGATCCCACGTCTCGTCACTGCTTCCATTCTGGCTGAAGCCACATCCCCTCTCTCTGGATTACCACTGTAGACTGGTTTCCATTCATGCCCCCCTCCTGTCACAGCCCCAGATGGAGGGAGGGGCTGCGCAAATCCAAACATGTCGTTTCTCTGCCCCAACCTTGCAGTGACAGCCCATGTCTCTCATAAACTGTCCCATTCCCGCAGCTATTTCTCTGACCCTATTATCTCTCCTTTCTCATTCTGCGCTAGTCTCACTGATCTGTTTCCTGCCCACTCACCATGGCGGCTGCGCCCCCACCTCAGGCCTTTGCACAGGCTGTTCCCTTTGCCTACTGTGCTCTTCCTTCAGGCACCTGCCTTGCTCACTCTCTTGCCTCCCTGCTCTCTGCTCAAGTGAAGCCTCCTCTGCCCGCTGCCTCCAATTTAATAACGTGCCGCTCAGCACTCGTATCCCCTTGCACTTTATTTTCTCTGCAACCACCTCATATAACCTACTACACACTTCACCTCCTTATGTTGTTTTTTAGCTCGTTCCCCACCCTGCCTCTAACAGAATGTCGATTCCACAGTAAGAGCATGAGACCTGCATTCGTTTTGTTTATGACTGTGTCCCCATGCCCGACCACAGCAGGTGCCCCCTGAATCCTGCTGAGTGCACAAATGCCCTAGAAGAGCGGGTCCTTTCCCCTGTGCACGCTCGGCCCTCAGCAGGCCGGCTTCGGGATGTACTCTCTCTCGCTGCACGGAGAGGACCTCCCCGAGAGTCTGGTCCACGCACAGGAGGGGCAGAGATGGAGAAACTGAGTCCTGAAGACATCGTTTGGGTCCCTGGACACGGCTGTGTCTCCACGGAACACAGCTGATTTCACTATGGGCTGATCACTTTGCAGCAGAATGAACCCCGGACTTCCGGTGACTGTGCTGATTCAGCCAGGCGAGAGTTGAGCCGCTTGGAAGGCGGAGCTAGACATGGAGGTGATGGCTGGTATATGTTCTTTTAAAAAAGATTCTATTTATTTTTAGAGGGAGGGGAAGGGAGGAAGGGGGAGAGAAACAGTCATTTGAGAGAGAAACATCGATTCATTGCTTCTCGCACCCCACAACTGGGGACTGAACCCACAAACCAGGCACATGCCCTGCCCAGGAGTCAAATATGCAACCTCTGCCTCTGTGGGAAGATGCCCAACCCACTGAGCCACACTGGCCACCTGTCCTGCCCAGTTCTCTCACCCCAGAAGGAAGGGCAGAGCATTCTGGCTGGGAGAGAACCATCTGAAAACAGGAGCTGAGTTTCCCTGGCTCCTCCCTTTGCAGACCCACGGAGGGCGGACCTGCTCCACCTGGGACTCAGGGCCACAGCGGAAAGACAAGGGGGACTAGCAGTCCCTCCGACTCCAGTCCCTGAGGCATTCTCAGATCACCACGTGAACATGGTGACAGGCAGGGGGGCGCTGGGCCCCTGAAAGAGCTTTGACTGTGGTGTCTGAAATCCTAGGTCAGGACTTGGGCTCTGCCATCTGCCTTGGGCAAGTCCCCATGCCCGTTTGGCCTTCGTTCCCTCATCTGTAAAGTGAAAAGTTTAAAATAAATTACTCCTTAAGGTTTCTTCCAGCAGGATGGTTCAATGGAGGGGAGAGCGCTGGGTTACACCTGCAGGCTCCGGGGCCAGACCGCCCAAGGCCAGTTCCTCCACTTACTGCGCACCTGACCGCTGAGCCTCAGTGTCCTTGTATTAAAATGAGATTCAGCGTGGCACCCACCTCCTGGGATGGTTGTGAGAATCAGATGGGAAGAGCACATGAGGGAGTATCATTATTAACTGTTGAAGGGTTTGGGGGAATCCTGGAGTGATTGCTGCCCCTATCTCTAAGGGAGACCCCTCTACAGGCAGGGCCCGCCCCACGGGGGTGGGGGGCAGTCAGCCACCCCGTCTATACTGAGCAATGACTTTTTCTCCCCCTCCCTGCAGCGACTCCAGGCAGCACCAAGGGCCCCAGGGTGGTGGGGGCAGGGTGGGGGGTTGGCACTCAGCTCCCCCTGCCCTGCTGAGGCCCAGGCCTGGGGCTGGGGCTGACTTCCTTCATTTAACTTGGAAAATTTCCATAGCACTTTCAGCATATTTTGCTGGGGCTAGCTGTTTTATGGCAACCATACATCTTATCATTGTCATACATTTTTATTCCTATGGACCTATCTAAATTTATGGGTTGAAATAACATAATTTACATGCTATTTAGTATGCAGATTGAGTTAATCTGCTTCTGTAAATTCACCCCAGGCCTGTGCAGACCCCCAGCCCCATCCTGCCCCTCCCTCCAGGACCTCCACCGGATTTGAATACCGCACTGTTCTGTGGGGGAGGAGGTGTGGTGTGCTGAGGTGCCAGCCACCCCCTTGCCGCCTGGGGCCTGCAGCCCCCAGGGCACACAGCTTCCCCCAGCAGAGGCCTCTGCGTGTGTCATACCCTCTGTGGAAGGTTGAAAGGTACCACTGGGGACCAGGTGAGCTCTCTCTGCCTGGAGCACCCTGAGATGAGGACTTGAGTGGGTCCAGGGGCGGTGAAGCCGGAAGCGCCCGCAGGTTGGGGGTGGGGAAGGGGACCAGTGCCTGGTGTGAGTGAGCAGGTCTCCAGGCCCAGTCCACCAGTGCCTCTGGGAGGTGGTTCTCAGCGCACCTCCGACTTGGCCCATGGAGGGGACGGGGGTAGGGACCTGGGGCGCTGACTCCCTCACCCCCTGTTGGCACTGGCTGAGTGCTGCTCCTAGTGGTGCAGCCGGCCGGGCCCAGGGGCAGGCCCCACGTGCAGGTGGAGAGAGGCCTTCAGGTGGGAGCGGCAGGCGCTTGCAGAAAGATAGCATTGGCATTTGCTTGAATGGCGACTGACAAGGGAAGCCCTGGTTGGTAGCTCAGCTGGTTAGAGAGTCGTCCCGACACACCAAGGCTGTGGGTTTGGTCTGGGTTCAGGACAGGTGCAAGAATCAACCAATAAATGTTTCTTCAGTCACTGGAGAAACAAATTGACCTTTCTCCCTCTCTCTTCCTTTCTCTCTTCCTCTCTCACATCGGTTAAAAACCACGAAGCATGACGGGGCGGGGGATATAGGTGAGGCATTGCGTTCACGGCTTCTTTCCCGCCTCCATCCTGGCTCTCGCTCCCTTCGCCTGGGTCTCACCTCTGTTTCCCATCCTCCGGCGGCCTCGCCTAGCCACTGCCCCGTGCTCTGCTCCCCTCCCCTGCTTATTTTTCTTTACAGAACCTAGCACTACCTGACATATATATCTGGATTTTCTCTTGTCTGAATCATTTTAGTGCGGGAAAAGACAGCAAGCACACACATATTTAGTGTGCCAGGCAGTCATGAACATGACAGGGAAAATTAACGCAGGAACATCATCTGGGGATGCGTTGCCATTGTGTGTGTGAGTGTGAGTGTGTGAGTGTGAGTGTGTGTGTGTGAAGGTGAGCCTCTCTAGTAAGATGTCACTGAACTGAGAGAGACACTTAGGAAGTGAAGGAGTGAGAGAGCTTTCCAGGCAGAGGGAACAGCAGGTGCAAAGTCCCTGAGGTGGAAGCGTGTTTCACTTATTTGAGACTAACATTGTGGAAGCAAGGTGCTTGAAGGGGAGAGGAAGGAGATGAGGTAAGAGAGGAAGTGGGGAGGTTTGACGTGTAAGACCCTGTAGGTCTTGGTAAGAACTTGGGATTTTACTGTGTGTGTTAGAATTCTTCATATATATATGTGTGTGTGTGTATGTATATATATGATGTGTGTGTGTATGGAGAGAGGGAGAGAGAGAGAGATGGATTGAAATTTATTATAAGGAATTAGCTCATGTAGTTATGAAGGCTGAGAAATTCCAAGATCTACAATCAGCAACTTGGAGGCTCATGTTTAAGTTCCAGTCTGTGAACCCACAGACTCGAGATTCAGGAAGAGCCGATGTTTCCATCTGAGTTCAAAGGCAGGAAGAGACTGAGGTCTCGGCTCAGCAGTGAGGCAGGAGATGTTTCTGCTCACCCCACCTTTTCGTCCCATTCAGGCCTTCACCTGGTTGGATGAGGCCCACCCACACTGGGGAGGGCAATCTGCTTTCCCGTCCATAGATTAAACTGCTCATCTTAGCCAGAAGCACTCACAGACACACCACAGTAATGTCTGATCAAATGTCTGGGCTCCCCATGGCCCAGTCACGTTGACGGAGAATTTCCCATCACACTGTGAGTGGGGTGGGGAGACGCTGAGAGTTTTAGAGATGACTGCTATGATCGGACTTGTGTTTTTAAAAGATCACTCTGGCTGCTGTGTTGTGAAAAGTCTGTGAGGGGCAACAGTGGATTGGGGAGACTATTTCAGAGGCTATTGCAGTATCTAGGTGAGGGATGGTGGCGGCTCGGACCAGGGTGGTGGTGGAAGTGGTGATATGTCACTAGATTCTGGGTGTATTTTGAATGGAGAGTGCACAGGACCCTTTGATAGGTTGGAGTGTAGGACGTGCCAGAAGGATCTGCAGGATGATCCCGAGGTTTTGGGCCTGAGCGATTGGAAGGTGAGAATTTCCATTAATCGAGATAAGGAAGATTTGGAACATCTGGTTTGAACAGGTGTTCGGTTTGGGACCTGGCAAGTTCAAGATGTCTATTTAAATCTAAACAGAAATATAGAGCAAGGCAGTGGGTATTTTTGACTAGAATAACTTCACCGGGGTGAAGTTCTTTTCAGTGAGGTGCTTAGCAAACCCTTGCTGAACAAATCACTGGGTGACGGTCAGGTTTCTCCCGTGAGCCCCATCAGTCGTCTGTATATCACCACCTCCTGGGGTCTCGAGGGGCCGCCTGCAGCAGGCGACACCCAAGTCTCCATTGTACAATGGGACCCTCAGGCTGTTGTTGGCCGTGACGCTCTCGCCAATTCCCTGACCTGGTAGAATCCAGAGCACCGGTTCTCACCGGGAGACCTCTTAAAATGTTCTATTCCTCCCCTCCCAGGCTCTGATGCGGGTGGGCTGGGGTGGGCCTGCACAGTGGGCGTGGGGTGTGTTAAAGGATCCACAGACGGATCTGAGGCACACCCAGAGGTTGAGAACTACTATTCTGTGCTCCTGCCTTAAATGACCCTGGAACTTAACTCGTTGTTCGCTGGGATTTTTAAAAAACGTGTCGGGTCTTTTGTCAAGCCCCCAGGAAAATTCTGAAGTCTTTGGCAGAAGTGGTTGAAAAATAGCGCCGACTTAGAAGAAGAAAAACTTTATGCGAAAAGATTCTTGGCATAGCATTGTCTTTAGTCGTGGTAATTTAGAAGCAACCAAATGGAGTATCATGCAGCCAGAACAGATGTTTTTGTAGACAGTGCAGTAACTTGGAAAAATACTTATGAGAGATGGTTAAGGAAGAAAAAGCGGCACGCCAACTCGTGTCTGCAGTATGAACGCCACTGTATAGAATTATGCACGCACACAAGTGAAGCACTGCGGGGAACGAGGAAAAATGAAAGCAGTGGATGCGTTAGCTTAATGGGATATGGATGATGCTTCTTCTCTTTTGAATTATTTCTCTATTGCTGCAGTAAGTAGAAGAAGTAAAGAAATGACAATGTCCTCGTAAGCTCACAGCCTGCTTCCCTGCTTCTCAGGAGGGGTCATGGGCTTTTTATCTTCTTCCATCTCTGTGACACTGGGTCCAGCCTCCAGACCTTCGGGGAATCTCTGCTTTGCCCACTTGGTGCCTGATGTCTCCCAGCACGAGGCAGGCCCTGGGGGCCGGAGGACCAGTGAATCCCTGCTCTTCAGGAGCTCACTGGCAAGAGGGGCTGATAGGCGGAGGAGCAAACATCACGGCGACGGCAAGACAATCTCGTGAGCGTGGTCATCGGGATAGCGGCCACGTCCTGTGCAGGCTCAGATCGGTCTGCTCCAAGGGCTGCAGGCAGCTAGAGAAGGGGAGGAGCTGTGTCGTCTCGGTCTCGAAGGATAAGTGGGAAGGAGTTCGCCAGACAGCAACTGGAACAGGGGAGGGTGGGGCGTGGAGGGACAGGTGTTCCAAACAGAGTGAGCAGAGCGAAGAGTTATAAAAGCCATTTAGGGGCATTTAGGAAATGCCAGATCGTTAGGTTTGGGTGGAATATATCCATACATTAACTTACTCAATAAGTAATTATTGGTGACATTTCAGACATTAGAAAGACATTGGGGAGACAGAGAATGATCAACCTTAGCTATACCTTGAATACAGATCATAATAATAGCAGACATTCATTGAGTGCTTAATATGCATGAGCTCACATCCTCCTCCCAACAGTCATATGAGAAGGTACCACCTTTATTTCCATTTACAAAGGATGAAATTAAAACTCAGAGGTTCAAGGACTTGTCCAGTCACTTATGCAGTGGAGCCCCTAGAGCTTACAGTCCAGTGGAGGAAATGAGGAGACTGGTGATTCCAAAGCAGGGCGATAAGACAAAAGTGGAGGAAAGGGAGCTCAGACAAGGGGCCTAGGGAGCAATCAGGGTAGACTTCCTGGAGAAGGTGACTCGAGCTGCGTCCTGGAGGAGGAGCAGGCATTAGACATAGCAAGTGGAGGTGTGGGGAAGAAAGGCATGGGCTTGACGGTGACGGACCGTGTAACTGGTGCGGTAGATCTGGGACCAGCATATGAATAGCCTTGAATGCCCTGCTAGGGCTTTGAGACTTTGTTCTGTCACCGATGGTGAACTAATAAGCTCTTTTGCTCTGTTTTTAATCAAAAGGCTGAGTCACTTGGGCAATGATTCAGCCGCACCAACTGTGAACTCCCAGTGACTTGGACTAATGAGAAGAACAGCATGAATAATCTAAAAGTGATGGACAGTGGAAAAGAGCTTCAGCCCTATTGCGGAATGCACCTGGTCATGATCTGCTGGTGGGGCGGGAGGCAGCTCATTTGCTTCATTCATTGTAGGAACTCTGCCCTGGCCGGTGTTGTGTCTGCTTGTTCTCGGGAGCTCCCGTGGCCATCGCTCCAGGCTCCGGATCACAGGGACTGAGAGGTGGGGGGGGGGGGTGCTCCCTTCTGGCCAAGGGCAGCAGAATAAGCCTGCCACTGGGGCCTGTAGCAGGCCGCCTCGTGTGTCCCACTGCTTGACCTCCTGCACATCCATCCACAGGACACAGAGAGGTGGACCTGAGCTCCCTGTCCACCCAGGGCCTGAGTTGCTGGGGTGGCTGGAGCTTTAGGAAAGCTCTGGGTTCAGGCGGAAGGGTGTGGAGGGGTGAGTGCTCCCTGTGAGCTGTATGGGGCAGCTAATTGTCCAAGTCAGAGCGGCAGGGAAGGGCCCACCCCCAAGACCACGTGCCTGGAGAAGGGGTTTGTTTCCATAGGCTTCGTTGGGTAACGTAGGGTTATTCTGTGAGTAGAATCTGTGCGGCTGAGACTGAGTTTTGGTGGCTGTAGGGGCAGGGTTTTGCTCCTGCTCCGAGACAGCTGTGTTGGGGCCCCGGCAGAGAGCGCAGTGCTGTGTTAGAGCCACCAGGAGACAAGAGAAGGTCTTTGGTTGAATTGGGAAAGGGACCTAGAAGTACCTGTTGAATCCGGGACCAGCTATGCCTTCCTCTGTGCCTGTCCGAGGTGCAGAAGCCCAGAAGCCTGGAGGCCAAGACCCAGCTCCGCCACGGACTTGGGCAAGTCATGGCACCTCTGCACAGTGTCTCCTTCACTGTGAAAGGACAGGGTCGGGCTAAATGAGCGTTAAGCCTCCCGCACCTCAAAGTCTCCCGAGTGTGGATGTCATTTCATGGATGATCAAAGGGTATTGATGAAGAGTGCAGCTGTGTGGCTCACACATAAGGCAGCAGAGAGCCAGTCAGCACCAGGACAGGGTGGAGGGGTCGGCTGGGTGCAGGGGACGCAGAGGTGCATGGTCTGTGGAGAATTTTCAAACGATGATGAAATCAGGGACAAGCTGATCTGCTTTTCCTAGTCACCATGCACCGGCAATTCAAAGGAACGTCAGTGGTAAAATACACCCCCATGCTGGTATACCACTGTTGAGCTATACAATTCTCTTTTCGTTCTTTGCTCTTTCAATGCCTCCAACTGTGCGGGGAGAGAATCTATGATGTTAACTCTTGTTGCTACCTCTCAGTGCTGACTTGTGTCCAGAGAGTGATGAGTGATGCTGAGTCACTTTTTAAACAAAAGGGGTGTGCTTCAGCAGTGCGCTGGGGTGTCACCACGGAAGCAGGGACAATAAAAATGGAGATACCAGAACATGGGGCGAGGCGTGGGTTGTTGGGTGGGTGACTTAGGAAGGCAAGTCCTGAACACCTGGCCTGCGGGCAGAATGGGGACAGTGCCCCAAAGGCCGAGGTCAGGTGGGACATGGGTTTCCTGAGAACAGAGTCCACCTGCTTCTCAGTGGGGACTTTTCAGACCCTGCCCTTTGGCCCCTTCCCGGAGTTCTCCCTTGCCACCTCTGAGGTGGATTTCTTACAAACGAGCTGCTCTATACTCAAGTCACACCACCCACCATCCTCCTTCAGACTGGATTTGCACCCCACCCTGTCCTAGTGTCTCGAGTAAGAAGGGACTTCACCAGTCCTCTGGGGACTTGAATGGGTCTTGCGTGAGGCCTCCCTTATGCAGGCATGGTCCTCTTGGTGCCCAGCCATCTGCTTGATGGCGCTGCTTCAGGCTGTGTGCACGCCTTCCAAGGAGCCACTTCTGAGAGCCGTGAAATCAGCCCTCTGCGCCCATTCTGTGGAGGCTGGTGGGGGTGGGGGGCTCTGGAGAGGAGCACAGGGGTGTGGTGAGGGCGGGAGCCTGGAGAAGGGATGTGGAACCTAGACAGGGAAAGCTTTGCCAAATTAAATGAGAAGTTATTTTTGCTTTTGTTTTGTTGCAAAGTGATAGCCTGGTTGGGAGAAATGAAATTGACAATGAACCTAACTCAACTCCAAACTAAACCATGAGGACAAACCGAATTCTGGTGTCTTACAGATTTGCAATTTGCTAAATTTCCTCTTTCACACAGACACCAGATGCCTGCCTTCCTCTTGCATGTTTGGCTCCTAATTGCTATCCTAGGATTATTTATTCCTCCAGGAAGAGGGGAGAGACAGCTTCCACAGGGGCTTATCTCTTTAACCCCTCCTCTTCTGATTATTAAAGCCACACATGCTTGTCGAAAGTTCAGGCAATGAGAATTCCAAATAGAAATAACTACCACTTCTCGCGAGTCCCATTACCAGAGACGACCCCTTCAACCTGCTGTGAACACTCTCATACTTCCTCCTGTGTGGACAGGCAAGTTTCTCTGTAAAATGTCCCTCAATGTGGACACTGCTGGGTCACAGGAAGGATGCATCTCATTGACTTAACTAGAAACTGTTTTCCAGAGTGCGTGGATCAATTTATGCTCCCGCTGCTATTCGCATACTAACAGCTCGATTCCGGTTCCGCTGAAGGAGGAACGTTCTGTTAGAGCGTCCAGAGGAGGGTGTGTGTTGAGGAAGAGGTGGTCGAGTCTCCGGAGGTTTTAAAGTGTGGGCCTGATTTCTTTAACTGGTAATTTTAGAGAGCAATTGATGCACCAGCCACGGAAGAACGGAGAGCTAAGGGGTGCGGACACTTGCCAGAACTCACAATTCTTTGGTGTCGGTGGTTGTCAGCAGTGAGTATAGTGGTGGGAATGCACGAGTGTCTGCTGAGCACCTACTGTGGACGTGGCAAACGTTACACTGGAAACTCACACGAATCTCCTCACTTTTCCTCATAACAATCTCATTGCCAAGGTGCCTTCCTCTCTGCCACGCTGCTGATGACCTCAGCAATGACAGTGGAGGGTGGACGGCTGTCACAGCCTCTCCCGGGGGGTGTGAGCGCATTCTTTCCTGCTCTGGCTTTAAGGTTTTCTATGTTCTCTGCCCAGCTCCCCAGCATTCAGACTTTCAATTGCTGTCAAAAGGGAGAATTACACACAACCCCAGATCAATTTGGGCTAAAAAAGGAGAGCTTCCAAGCACATGCCGCCAGGGGATCACCTAATGCCATCGCTATGATTTTTATTTCAGATGCTTAGGGATAAACAAGGCTGCAAGTAGGCGACTCTGTTTAGCAATTTAAATATCCTCTGCAGGTTCGTGAGGTCCTGTCACCTCCGCACAAGGGACTGAGGGCAGAGTGGGAGAGGCTGCTCATTGAGGAGCTGGAGTGTTGCCCTAGTGGAGAGGCTGCCTCCACTTCTGACGTCTGACTTGGACTGCTTGCTTGGACCCACTACCCTTTCTCCTTCTGCCCCGTGTCTGCACAAGCTGTGGAGAGAGCCAAGGGGCTTGCTGCTTTGGCATCAGGGGGGTGTTCAAACCCCTCCAGCCCAGGCTACCACCCCAGCCCCACTGCACAGTCACCGTCACACCCCAGTCTGGTCATCCTTCATCACGCTCTTTCAGGCCATTTTTGGCCCCTTGGGAGCCTGTCTCCTCGTCCCAGAACGTCTCATGATGTGAGCAGGGAAACTTTCTATATCCGCTTGGCACGCGTGCATATGGCTTCTTCAGTCTTGACATTTGGAGCCAAATTCTGGGTAGTAGTGGTCCATTCTACCTCTGTGGGGGCATCGCAAGAGTCAGTAAAGGGCAGATTGAGCAAGAGGGGTCCTAGGTTTCTGGATTCTGGTCTGGTTATGCCAGCCACTGATAACTAACTCTGCAGTGTTCCTGAAAGCAGAGCACTCAGCAGGCAAGGTCAGCCAAATGCCCCATTTTCTTTACAAGACTTTGGCCCTTAACCCCCATGTGTTTCTCAGGCCACATGTCTGTGCCGCCATGGACAACTCCTTTGCCTGGGCTGGAGGTGGCTTAGTACCAAGAATCAAGGCAGGTTGAGCTGCTATGCCTCTTCTTCCCTAAGTCCACATTCATCGTCTGTCACCGTCAGGACGTTGAGAACGTTATCCAGCATGAAGTAGCTGCTCGGATACTTATCTAAGGCCTAGAACCATCCTCTTGCCTGCATTTTTGGGATGAGGAAACTCTCAGACACACACATTCTGAGGCTGTTTTACCTATCTGGACTCTTGGAAATGAGATGGTGTTAAAAAGGGAGAGAAATGGGTGAGCATCCTCAAGCAGAAGCTCAGCACTGACCTTTTAAAATGGTCTAGTCTCCTGAGAAGACAGAGGGAGAGAGGAAAAGAAGAAGGAGGAGGAGGAGGAGGCGGAGGAGGGGGGAGGGGGGAGAAGGGACAGAAGAAGAGAACGAAGAGGAGGTTGCTAGTGAAGAGGAAAGGAGAGGAGAGGAGAGGGGAGAGTTGACCAGAACCCTAGCACTATGAC
Source organism: Tonatia bakeri (assembly GCA_004024845.1). NCBI lineage: Eukaryota > Metazoa > Chordata > Mammalia > Chiroptera > Phyllostomidae > Tonatia > Tonatia bakeri. The sequence continues at coordinate 61,917 of PVIA01008129.1, forward strand.
ATCAGAAGTCCGTGCCTGTCCAAGTGCAAGTGGCCCTCCTGGCATTGAAAGGAGGGATAGAGGACAGAAGGGCAGGATGTACTATTAATGCTGAGCAAGTAAGTGTGACTTTTCTGAATTCCACCATTCTGGGATGATGAGCTTATGAAATTAGAGAATGTAAATATTAGAATAAAATTTACTTTCTTTCTAGGCTGGTTGCCTTTTATGTCATTTCTTGTTTTTCCTAATTGCACCTGGATAGTGTCACCAGTGTTGAGTAGGAGCGGGGAGAGCAAACATTCTTGCCTTGTTTCTGATCTTATGAGAAAAAACACTGTTTTTCTTCACCAGGTACTAATATGTTAGCTATAAGTTTCCCATGGATGATGCCCTTTATCAAGAAAAGAAAGTTTCCTTCTATTCTGAGTCTGCTGAGTTTTTCTCACTAGTGGGTATTTTGAATTTTATCAAATGGTTTTTGTGTAACTATTGAGGTAATTACATAATTTTTCTTTTTTAGACTGTTAATATTGTAACTGAGCAAAGCAGAGCCCGTGCACATGTCATCTTGATGCATGAGCCAACAACTAGTGTTGAAGGAAACAGGTTTTTATTTACAGGATTCCAACCTCAGGGAGTGGGGCTGAGAGCACTCCTGGTCCGGGCCCTGTTCTTCCATGAGACCTAGCACTTCCCTTGTTTCCCACCAGGCTATAAGCCAAAAACATGCCTCAGAGTTCCCCATGTCCTTATCTGCTCTTAAGCCGGCTACGCAAACAGGTCTCCATCCACTCTGCAAAGGTGCTCCTGTGGGTCTCAGAGTCGCCGTCCTCTCGCAGCGGCTCTCTCCTTCAGGATCTGGGGTGTGTCGTCCTCAGCCTCCATGTAGCAGTCCAGGGAAGCACGTGCTGTGTTCTCCAGGCAGGTTTCCCAGCAGGTCTCCCCTTTCTCACTCCAGCTCTTAACACAAACTGTGTAACATCGCCTCACTCCAAACCGCGTGGCACCTCGTTACACACCAGAGCTCATGGCCAAATCCCCCTACTTCAGGGCGCCTTCCTCAGGGCTGCTGCTCACTGCTGACCTTGTGGCCAACGGGGCGGCCCTTCTACACCTTTTCAAACCACATGGCTGCTACTGTACTCTTTCAGCCCTCATGGTGGACCAGCTTCACTACGCACTGCATATCCGCTTGCTGCCTCCTCTCTCAGACCTCATGGCTGAAATTCCCCCAGCTCCTTCCTCATGGCTGCCTGCTCAGAGGAGCAGATGTAGCCCTTCTCTCACCACAGGCGGCATGGCTAAATCCCCTTCTCTTTCAGCCCACCCTAATTTTTAAATGCTGACCTGGAACTTCCTATGTGTCTCCATATCTGGCTCCTCCTACAATGTGCTACTTTTGCCAGTTCCCTCTTATCTTTTACCTTCTCTTGGCTGCCATCTTTAGTCAGGGCAAGAGTCTCCTGTGACACATGGATGGACATCCGGACATTCGGGGTGGGCAGCCTCCCCGGCTACACCACGAGTGTTCTGAAAGTCACTTAGACCTTCCACCTGGGGCAGCGGCACAGCTACTAACTCGCCTCTTGTTATGCAAAGTACCATAAGCACCATATCATTCACTTCCCCCACCCCCCACCCATGGGCTGTAAGGAATTTCTCCCATATTCGGGGGACCCCGACTTTGCACCCCATTTCAATATGGTGATTATACTGATTGTTAAACTAGTTTTACATTCTGGGAATAAACTCTACTTGGTCATAATGGATTAGCTTCTTTTTATATTGCTGGATTCAATTTTTAAGAATTAATAATTTTTATGTCCATGATCTCGTTGGAAATTAGTTCATAGTTTAGTTTTCTTTAAGTGTTTGGTTTGGGGTTTGGGGTAATGCTGGAGTAAGAATGAGTTGGGAGTACACCCTTACCTTTTATTTTGTGGCAGAGTTTATGTGAAATAAGCATTACAATTTTCTTAATTTGGGGGGTAGAATTCACCAGCAAAGCTGTTTAGGCTTGAGTTTTCTTTTTGAGAAGATTTTTACAAAAAAATTTCTTTAATATACAGGGTCTGGCAGAAGTAATGCCTGCTTGAGTGTGGTTGGTAGGGTAATAATATGGGTGTAATAATGTATAGTTTTAATTTGAGCATTTCACCTAAAATGTCATATGGTGTGCTTGAGAGTAATATGTTATGGAATTACATGCTTATGGCTTTGTAATAAAAGATTTTGTAATAAAAAAGGGCATTATTTGTGCCAGACCCTGTATACAGGGCCATTCAAGCTATTTCTTCTTGATTTTTGACAATTCATGTCTTTAAAGGAATTTGTCCATTTTGAGTTGTATTTTATAATATTTGTGTATTCTTTCAATGTATAATTGTCATTTAATATTTTTGTTTGCAGGACACAGAATTCTAGATTAGTGGAGGTTTTTTTTTTTGTTTTCTCTCAACAATTAAAATATTTTCAATCCAATCTGACAGCCCTGTCTTTCAATTGGTGTTTTTACACTATTTACATTTATGTGGTCATCGATATCATTAGAATTAAATTTGCCATCAAGCTAATTGTTTTCTATTTGACCCATTTGTTCTCATTCCTCCCTCTCATTATTTTTAACTTTACTGCCTTCTTTTTTATTAAATGCATATTTCTTATGATTTTATTTACTCTCATTTCATTTCAGGGCATTCATGATAGATCATGTAAAAGTGGGGAATGAACACAGAAATTGGTGTGGGGATGTTACAGAACAAAGAAGGGGGGACCTGGGACGATAATATTACTGAAAGAGACCCAGGTCCGTCATGTCCGCCGCCAGAGGAAAGATGTCTCTCAATGCCAGAGATTCGTGAAAAGGAAAGGAAATGTTTATTTAGTGCTATACAAACTTAAAGTAGTGACCTAATGTCTGTATCAAAATCCCAAAGTCCCTTAAAACACCCACAAACACACACACAGTCCTTCCTTCCCCTTTGCCCAGTCTGGGGTACCATATCTCAGGAAAGGAAATAGAAGTCCAGGCTCAGGCAATCCCTGGTTCTTCCCAGTAATCTGTGCTCGGCTGGCAGACCTTTCTCAGTTCCCGGCACCATCAGCTGTGTTGCTGTCCAGGCAGGATCTCCAATTAATCCAAAGCCATGAAGCACCGTCTCATGGCCTACTGGTAAGAGTTCCTTCACCCTTCTTCCAGGCAAAGTCTCTCTTGCTTCCCAGGCCTCATGGCCAAAAGAAGCACCTTACAGCCACGCAGTCCTCTCCTACCAGAGCTGCGGGGGTCTGCACTCTGGCAAAACCTCGTGGTTCTCTCCACAAAGCTGCGGGGAGACGGGGTTGCCACTGGGCTTTGGCCAAGTGGCGATTTTCTGCTAAATCTGCATGGTGAATTCTCTCTCACAGAGCTTCAGGAGCCCTCTACTCTGCCAAAAGCCGCGTGATTCTCCCTCCTATGGCTGCCATGTCTGGGTTTAAATCCCTGCGCCAATCTTCCCCTGCAGCCCTATTTCCGACTCCTCCCACACTCGGCCACACTTGCCCTCAATCTGCTGTCCTTTTCAGCTTTTCTGGTCACCATCATGGGTCTGGGCAAGTGTCACCCCATGTCGTGGAGCCAATCTTCTTCGAGCTCCCACGCAGGCGCTGTAACTCAGGGGACCTGCCCCCCAGTCACATCTTGGGGGGGGTCCCTTTCCATCCCCCCCAGAGCATGGCCATAGCTATTTAGCATATTCAAGCGACCACCTAAGACTATAGGTATGTTAAATGACCATGCCAGAGGTTAGCTGCAGAGCTGTTGCTATGCAAAACAGCTCTCAATGGGCCTGCTCCATTTGTCCCTTTCCCCCACCCACACCTGGGGTGTTGGGGGGGTGGTGTGGTGAGGACATCCTAGTATTTTCTGAACACCTTGAGTTCTGGGCCCCATTTCAAAAGTCCATTTGGGGTCCCCTCGTGGCTGCACCCTGTAACAGGGAGAGAGAACACAGATTTAAAAGACACAGTTTGGGGCAGAAGTGGGCAAGAACACGTCAACTGCTCATTTCCTATAAGGCTCCTTGTATATTGTTTTAAAACAATTCTATTCTACAGTATTTCCTTGGGTCCTTAAAATAAATTCCATTGTATTTAAATTGTTAGAGTAAACCTATGTTCCTTGTAACTAAAATGCCCCTACGACCTCTCACGTACTCAGTGTACCTCTTCAATTCCCACAGGACGGCTAGAAAAATAAGCTTGAACCACTGGCCCCTTTCCCAGGCCATCCACAGTCTTAGACATGAGGCAAGAGTCCCCTCTGAGCGAAAAACCGACTTCTGTTGGAACTGATACTCGGCATCCACTTGGCAATGTGGTCGTGGCTATTCCTGCCTGCATTCTCTTTCTCCCCATCTGCTGGATCTCAAACACGCAGGCCTGGGAGGCAGCTGGCGGGGGGAAGCGCCTGTGGCTCGGAGAGCTGCAGCAGTGTCTCCCTGGTGCCCTGGTGTAGCTCGGAGAGGCTGTTGATTTCCTCAGAGGCCACTGCCTGCATCTCCTGGCAATGCTTGAGGAGTCACCTCACTTGAGGACAGAAATGCAGAAAATACCCTCTGTGTCCCTTGAGCCAGATTCAGCTTTAATGCTCTTCCACCCAGGTGGTTTCAATTAATTTGCGTGTACTTACTGAGCATCTACTGGGCATCAATTATCTCATCTCTTCTTTTCTTATTTGCTCCTCTTCTCATTCTCAGTCCTTAATTTACATTCCAAGAACCTTTTCTCCTCCAACGTTCCCTCGGGTTACTGACTCATTGTTCTGTTTTATTGCTGAACTTTCTCAAAGAGCCATCCAAATCACTATGTCTTCTTAACCTTTTATCTCTGTGCTGTCTATTTTGTGCTTTCCCATGATACAGCTGGGGTCTCTGAATGTCCCCGTATCTACAATAAAAGTCTCCCTTCTTCAATTTGTTGAAGGCACTTTCAGTTGCTTGTCACTAAACAATTTCTAAGACGTTCTCATTTCTGCAGTGTGCCGCTCTGACCCGCCAGCTAATGACTGTGCATGCTGACTCGGCTTGTTTTTCCTTAAGCATCCAGGGGAATGGGGATTTCCCTGGTCAAGACCAAGGGGACCTAGAAATGCCCAGATCTTGTCTTGCCTCAGCGACACATTCTCCCTGGATGTTCTCGAGGTGGCTGTGTTCACACACAGCAAATGGAAAACCATGAGCCGCTCTGTTCCTGGTTGGCAGAGGGCTTGATACCTCACTGTGGGGATTTTGGGTCAAACTGATTAGAGCGCTCGGCTTGGGCTCAAGCCCCAGGAGGCTCTCTCTGTGATGAATCTTCGAGCTTGAGTTCGCGGAGGCTCAGTTAGTGCTCCTGAGACAGGCCGCAGGAGAGAGGGTCAGGCAGTGGTCTGGTGTGTGGGCAGCAGATCAGCACTGGACACATTCCCGCTGGGATCTTGGAGAAGCGGATCAGGGAAAGCAAAGGGGTGGCTGTAGAGAACTCACCCCCAAAGAGCAATCGGAGTGGTCATTTCCTTTAAAGTGCAGAGACGTGTGTGTGGGGAAAGTGGAGGAAACCAGTCCCTTCGAGATACTCACCACTTACTCACGTAGCCCGTGCCTGGTATGAGCTTTGGGTATATGAAACCCTCTGTTGGCACGTCAGTTAATCTCACCCCTACCAAATAATTATCTGAAAGCAATTTGGTATGTAATTTTCATGTTATTCAGTCACAAAACTGTTTTTCATTCACTCACTCACTCACTCACTCACTCACTCACTCATTCATTCAGCAGATGTTTGTTGAACCAGGAAGCAGACCTAAAAAGTGAATCTGTAAGGCAAGGCTCCTAGTCTAAGGGGCACACGGTCTGTGAGATGGAGGAGGAGCTAGGAAACAGCAGACTTACGAACAAGTAAGTGCCATGAGCTGTGAGAGAAGACTGAACAGCATATGTGAGGAGGAAGGCTCTGAGCAGCTGGGCTACTTCCCTGTTCCCCTTTCACGTTCACCGACAGCCCAGGTGAGCTGTTCTGACTCTGTCAGTCAGGAAAAGCTCAGCCCTTTCAGCTGGGCTCCCAGGACTTACTTTTGTTCATGGTTAACAAAGAGCCCCTGAAAACAGATCACTGATGCTGGCAGGGGTCCATGAGGACATCTGGCCAATCTCTGCATTGTGGAAGCTGGAGGCTCAGAGAGGGAAGAAATATGTCCAGTATGACCAGCCAGTGGGTAACACAGCAGAGACAGACAGAGAAGTGATCAAATCCTGCACTCTCTGGATTGGAGGGAGCCTTAGAGATCTGCTAGTTCAACCCCCTCAGCCAGAGGGTGAGGAAACAGACCCATCCAGACAAGGAAGTAGGTTGGATAAAAGTCACAGAACTGGTCCACAGCAGAAGATCCCTAGCATCCCAGCCCTGCCTCTCAAGGATGCCCTGCCCCCTGCATCCTTACACCCTGCTTGGAAGTCCTGCCCCAGGGTCTCCAGCTCAAGATAAGCTCTTCAAGGGCTGCAGTGGTGCTTTTCCCTGGCCTTCCTCTCTCTAGTCTTAGCTGGGTGTGAAGTCCCCTAGCCAGCCCTGGGGCTTGGTTCTTCACCTTCGTTCTCCAGTCAGCTTTCCAAGGCTTCCTGCCCCTCTTGACCTTGACTGGTTCCTCCTTGGCCTGATCTAGTTTCTCTCGTCAACTGCCCTCACCCCACGGCCGGTTTCCCCTCCCACTCCCATTCCTCGGGCAGTCTCTGGTTGCCCGCAGTTTCCTGCATCCCCCAGACCTGGCCTCCAGCTCCCCCCGGGGCTCTGAACATGTTCTGTGACCTGGAGCCTCTGGCTGTCTGGACAAGCCTATGCAGGCTTCCTCACGATACTGCTCTAAAGTACATGAAACAAAATGCAACCACAATAGTCCATTGTTTTGAAAAACATTTATCAAAGCATAAAAACAAATTTGTACTATAGTAATATATGTATTTTTAGTCAGTGTGTTAAATTATAGGATCTCATTGTGAGTCTGATGGCTTCTGTACAGTTGAAGTAGTGATGAGTACAAATGATTTCATCCGGTAATATCTGCAACTTTTTGTTACTGACAAAAGTCAGTGGTATTTCATATATTACTGTAGTTCGTTGTCTACATTCATAATTAAAGAGGGTGCTAAGTTCAGTTAAAATTTAGTGAAGATGAAAGTACAATATTTTCCCAAGTTCGTGAATATGATGCATGACCCCCCTTGGCTATTGTAGATTTCAGGTCAAGAAATTCTGTCCGAGATGATCTCATGGCTTGAAGTGCTTTATCTGTATAGATATTACCTAAATTTGTAACTCCGGACCAGAGCCGTGACTCAGATATCTGATGGATGTCTGTAAAATGCCACATGTCCCAAAATGAATTTCTGATCTTATCCCTGGATGAGCTCCCTTTCAAGTCTCTTGTCTAATAAATGTCCCTTCACTCCTCCTTGGTGGCGGAGCCCAAACCCTGGAATTTATTCTCTATCCTACCTTCTTTTTCACTTTTTCCTCTCACCTACAAATTATTCTTTTATAAGTTTATTCACCAAATACTTACGTGGAATTTACTACATGCCAAACATGGCAATGGGCATTGGGAATTCAGCAATGTAGAAGACCAGTTCTTACTCTCCTGGACTTATGAGACATTGTTGTGATATATTGATAATAAATAAGAAAATATGTGATAAATTAGGCATCAATAAATGCCTCTTAAATATGATACCTCCAAAAGGTTTCTCCAGGCCTGCCACTTCTTTCCGTATCCACTGCCCCTCCTTTGGTCTAAACCACGTTAGACTCTCTCTCGCTTGCAGTAATCTTCTAGCTGTAGACGCTGTAGCCAGGCTTGTTCTGCTCCGATCTTTTTTCCACGCAGCAGCCCAGACTGGAGGAGGATCATGCCCTCCTTTGCTGAAACTCCACTGCACTTCCCACCTCACTTAGAATAAACCCAGGCGCCTTACTGGAGGGTCCTGTGTGATCAGGCCCTCATCTACCTGTCCTGTCTTCCTCTCCTGTCAATCCCGCCCACTTCCTGTGGACCCTACTGGCCTGGAAGTTCATTGCTAGGAGCAGTTTTCTGCCTCAGGACTTTTGCCTGTCACTAAGCCTGGCTGATTCCTAATCACCCTTCAAATCTTACCCGAGTTCATCTTTATCCAAAATGCCACCTCCTTGGAGAGTCTTCCCCTCACCTCTCAATTTAAATTATGTCCTTCTCTTTTTTATATATTCTCCTTTTTACATATGCTTTTCCTTTTTATAACAAGCTACTAATTATAATAATTATTTTATATAATATTCAAATGTCTATTTAATACCTGCAAGATCTAAGAAAGCAACACATAACAGCTTCCAGAGGATTGTTAGTGCTTAGCCAAGGGGTAGCTGTTGAACGAGTTATGAGTTACTATACCTTCATCTCTGACATCTGTCCCCAAGCTCATCGAATATTCCAGGTGCATACTTCCTCTTTTATGCACTGGCATATTAAAACCTCTATCTGCACCTAAATTATTCCTGACATGATCAGATGTCATTATCCTCAAATTCATTCATCTATCCACTCACTTAACCATTTTTCACTGAGCACCTTCTCCTTACACGGCACCACACCAGGCTGTGCGGAAGACTAAAGGATGAATGAGATGTGGTCTCTGTCCTCAGGACATGCACAACTAGAGGGAGATTTAAAAAGTCATCCAGTCAGTGTAGTGGGGAAGGGGGTGCTGTGTGCCGTGAGCAGCGCAGTCAGCCATGGCAGGGGTGCGGAAGAGGAAGGTAATACTTCCAACCAGAGGTTTCAGGAAAGCTTCCATGGAGAACGGGGGCCTCCGAGCTGGGCCTTGCAGGGTGGGCAGGATTCTGGTAGCCAGAGGAGGTCGAGGAGGCCTCCCAGATTGTGCAGGAGTGGAAAAACTCAGAAAGGTAGCAGGACCCACGGACAGCCTACAGCCTGGGCTACCTGTAGGGGGGCCATAGAAGGCAGGATGGGGTCTGTGCCACTTTGCCCTCGATTCGCTACCTCCTGGGGAGTCGGCAGAGATGTTGGACAGAGGAATAGAAGAAGAGTTAGGGGAAGCACTGGAAAGACCTAGCTGCTTGCACCCCTTTAAGTTAGGTTGATTTTCCTTATTCATCTGAGAGATGAACAAACACGGAGCGGGCAGAGTTCAGGGAAGAAAGCCATCCATGTGCTTGGAGTGCGTGGGGAAGCCATTGTGCAGGAAGTGGAATGTCCCTTTGCCTTCAAACTGGGACCCTGACGTAGGAACACTGGAGGAGTCACAGTGATGTTGGCCACTCCCATCCCTGGACCGAGAGGCCACTGACACCATAGTGGGCTGTGTTGGTCTAGAACAAAACGCCACAGGCTGGGGGCTGGAACAACTGAAATCTCTTCCTCACAGTTCTGGAGGCTGGGAAGTCCAAGGTCGAGTGCCGGCTGATTTCGTTCCCGGTGATCACGCTGGCTCGTAGACAGCACCTTCTCGCTCTGTCCTCACGTGGCCTTTCCTTTGTGTGTGCCCACATCCGTGAAAGGAGATCTTGTTCTCCCCTCTTCTTATGAGGCTATCCGTCCTGTCAGATTAGGACCCCACTCTTATGACATCCTCCTGCTTCAGACACCTCCTAGAAGCCCTGTCTCCAATGCAGTCACATTGGAGATTGGGGCTTCAGCATATGCATTTTGGGGGTCCATAATTCAGTCCATAGCATGGGGGGAGCCAGCATCTGGGTCCTTGAGAATTAAGGACCATGCAGACTTACAAAAAAAGATTTTCAAAAAATTTATTTTCAGAGAGAGGGGAAAGGAGGGAGAAAGAGAGGGAGAGAAACATCGACATGTGAGAGAAATATATATCAGTTGCCTCTTGCACACCTCCAACTGGGGACCTGGCCCACAAGCCAGGCATGTGGTCTGGCTGGGAATCAAACCAGGGACTTTTTGGTTCACAGGTGGGCTCTCAATCCACTGAGCCATGCCAGCTGGAGTGAAGAGTTCTAATCAGTGTTTTTTAGGTTGTGTTTCAAGGAGCATCGGGCATTCTCAGTAGCGCTTCTGGGGATTCCACTCAAGGTACAAAATGCTCTAACTGCTTTCTGTGTTAGGCTTCCACTAGGATTTCCTCCAAAGAGAGGGTCATGCTAAGGGTCCCTTAAAAATCTAGGGACCCTCTGATTTGTCTGATGACTTCATTTTGCCAGAGAAAGAGAGGACCCTGAGGTTTAGAAGGACAGAGAGACTTGCTCACAGCCACCCAGCAAGATGGGGATTCTAGTGGCCAACCCTGTGCACAGAGTCCCCACCCAGCGTGTAGGCCATTGTTCGTTTCAGCTTCCTCCAGGTCCAAGAGGAGAGGCAGTAGACGTCCCCATCATGTGCATTGTGTGCAGGAGAGGGGGACCCTCCTGGCATGGAGTGGTTTTTACTGAAGGTCATGTCCAAGAGGGGAGCCAGCACCCCGGGACTCCAGCTGGGCACAGGTCTTCTTCCTAGTCTCCCTTTCCCATGTGGTCTGCATGCCCAGACTTGCATGATGAGCTGACGGGAGTTCTGGAGTATTAAATCATTTGGGCATCTTTTTCCAAACAAGCGGGCCCAGAAAATGGTGCCACAGATGCTTCTGTGATGGCCTAAGGCCCTGTCCATCAGCCACCCAGAAGAGGTAAATGGGAGAGACAGACCCTAACTACACAGGGAGAGGTCCCCATGTGGGGGTTTTCCAGATCAGCTCTAATGCTGCAAGGAGCCGAAGACACACAAAGGCCAAGGAGGAGCCTGTCTGAGATTCCTTCTGAATTCAAAATGCTCAGCATTGGCTTGCTAAAGTTATTTTTATAGAAAAAGAATTAACTTGAAAAAATTTGATTTCCCTTGTAGCTAAAGGGGAATGAGCAAGTGGCAGTAAGCTCAGGCATGGCCATCCAGTCCCTGGAGAAGGGCCCCCTCCCCTCCACTCCTCCGTGGAGGCCTAGCAGCCAAGCCTCCTCGCCGCGGCCTTAAGATCCAGGCCATTGTGATGGTCAGCTTCTTTCCCTTGGACCATCTCCCCTTCATTATTCACTCATTATCCTTCCACACACAGCTTAAATGTTTCATCTTCTCTACAGAGAGGCGTTTCCTGACCACCCTACCTCCCCTCTTATTATTCTCAGTGTGACACTTCTCCTTTCCTTCAGAGCACTTAACCCAGGTGTGATGATACATTTGTATGTTTGAAGGCGGCCTCTCCCACATTCTAAGCCCCACTCAGCGGCTATGATCAGCATCAGTGCATTAAGGGTGCCTGCTCATTACCGGGCACACGGTAGGCAACTCAGTGAGTACTCCCTGAGCAAACGCCTGGTTCATTTCCACTCACGTGGAGGTTTTATTGTTTTCTCTTGTTTTGTTGAGGATCAGCTCTCTGCGTTCAATAATCTTGGTAGGCTGTCTTTTCAGCCTGGAGCCACGAGAGTGAAGGGGTTCGAGAAATTACTGCTGTCTGCAATTGGCCAGTGAAAAATCAGATGTTGGAATGGGGCATCCTGTGACTCTTTCTTTCTTTCTTTCTTTCTTTCTTTCTTTCTTTCTTTCTTTCTTTCTTTCTTTCTTTCTTTCTTTCTTTCTTTCTTTCTTTCTCTTCTTTCTTTTCTTCAACTGTTTGACTGTATTACTTGCCCTGTGAGAGTACAAGGGACACAGCACCAATGAGATAGAAATGGTCTCCGCCCTCACGGAGCAGAGAGAAAAAAGTGAACAAAAACCTGCATGGTTGTTGAGAACATGAGCAGGATGAGGAGCCGGAGTGTAAGTGACCAAGGTGACATTGAAAAGAGGTCAGAAAAGGCTGCTCTGCACCAGTGCACAGGCCATGCAGACCACAGACAGCAGGAGCAAAAGATACAAGAGCCCGAAGGTTGGAATGAGCTTGGCGTGGTGCAGTGACAGGAAGGTCAGAATGGCCAGAACAGAGTGAGCATGGTGGAGCCTGGACAGAGAGGAGACTGGTCACAAAGGACTCCCCAGCACGTTGGCGAGTTTGGGTTTCATTACAAGATGCAGTGTAAGCCATTGGGAGATGTTCAGCAGAAGACTGACCTGATTTGGTTTGTATTTTAGAAAGGTTGCCAGGTGGAGATAGGATTAGAAAAGGGCAATATAGAAAGAAAGAGACACGTGTGTCTATTGTAATAGTCAAAGAAGAGTTAGGGTCCTGACCTTGGGTGGGGGCCGTAGGAATGAAGAGAAGTTGACACCTGAGATTTATTTGGAGCTAGAACTGGCAGGTGTCGGTGATGGATGGAACAGAGAGAGTGAAGGAGGGGAGAAATTGAAGACGACTCCTGTATGACAAATGGCCCTTTCCTTGAAGTCATGCATCTTTTCAATTTGCGACTGACTTGACCCACCCAGCTTTCCATCATTCTAAACCATTAAGGCTTTCACTCTTCCCTCCTTGGCGTCACTTAGGTTCCATATTTAGCATCAACTCAATAATGTACAGTCTGTATGGCTCATCTCTCGATCTTCACAGCTCATTGAGCCTCTTTAAATGGTCTGCAACACACATGCATTAAACATGGCGGGCAAGGTGAAAGAGTCCCTAAGTGGCGGGCAGCCCTGCTCTCTCGGCCAGGTGTCCTGAGCAGAGTCCAGGGTGGGTGTACCACTGCAAGGTAATGCTGATGCCCACTGTCTCTGCAGGTATTTTTAGGAAAGATACAGGAGCTAAAGTGTCTCATGGAGAGATGGACATGGGGATGAAGGAGGGAGAGAAAGACAAAATCACGCATCTTGAGATACTAGCCCAGGTGAGGTGATCCGTGTTTGTGAAGCCAGGCAGTGTCAGTGTGTGGACACAGAGCCAAAGGGCAGGGAAAGAGAGGGAGCTGGGTGGGGAGAAGTGAGGCTGGCGATGAGAATGACAGCTGGTGCCACTCGCTGAATTCTTACTCTATGGCATGCACTGTGCTTCACCTTTCAGGCAGGGATGCTGTTTAATCCTTACAGTGCCTCTTTGAGGATCGCCTCCATTTTACAGATGAGGAAACCAACACCTAAGGAGGTTTAGGTAACGCCCTTACAGACAAATAGCTAATAACTGCTAGAGTAAGGATGCAAGCCCTGACTGGTGTGGCTGCAAAGCCTGTGTGCTTGACTAGGCTGCCCTGCCTTCTTCATACTGAGGACTGGACGGACGGCAGGGGGGTGGGGGGAGGGGGGGAGAGGGACAAAGTGCCCAAGAGAACAAATGTGCTTGATCTTGCAAAAAAAAGGAGTTGACTAAAATGAAGGAGAATCTAACCCGGAGGAAAAGGAGATTAGTATATGACACGAGAGCGGATCAAATCTTATGAAATTTCTAGAGATGGATACGGTGTGTTAGCAGCCTCCCACTCTATTTCCCTGCT